>ML807780.1:138708-158596 GCA_009831015.1 Picea engelmannii
TTCATCATGTATCAATGACAACTCATTGATCCATCTTTATCTATGCATTCTCATCAAGGACAATACATATTATATTACATCAATCATCAATCAATCAATCATTTGACATCAATCAATCACTTGACATCAATAAATGACATCAATCAATCAAACCATTGGCATCAATGACAACATAATCCAACACTTTGCTCCTTCAAGCGAGCGTGTGAAGGTGATTTACGAATCTCACTAGCGTCGGATCGCAGGAAATTTTGGAATGGAAAATATCATGGAAGTACTACAAAATCATTTCTATTGGTCGAAACTTTACCAAGACGTCAACAAGTATATCAAGTCCTTCACTACCCGCGCCATTGCCAAATCAACCACTAAGAAGCAAGGTCTGTACACCCCTCTACCTACTTCTGACATACCATGAGAATCCATCTCAATGGACTACATGTTGGGCCTTCCTTCAACCAAACAAGGAAATGACTATGTTTTTGTGGTGGTTGATCAGTTTTCTAAGATGGCCATCCTAATAGCCTGCAAGAAGAATATCATTGTGGAGGCCACTGTCAATCTCTTCTTTGAACGGGGGTGGGTACACTTTGAGATACCACAAACCATCATATAAGATCAGGACAATAGGTTCCTAAGCACTTTTGGGTGTAGTCTCTGGTCAATGTTGGACACCAATCTCACCAAAACCACTTCCTTCCACCTCCTAACTAATGGCCAGAAAGAATTCGTCAACAAAATGATCATGCATATCTTATGCATGTACAAATCCAAACATCCATGCACATGGGATGATAGTCTACCCTATGTTCAATACAAATACAAAAGATCCATTCATAACTCGACTGACCACAATCCCTTTCATGTGGGGTTGGGATTTCAACCATTGGGTCCCACTGATGTCACGTTGCACCTTACATCCACAAAGGAAAAATCATCTCATGCTCAATCTGAGGTCGACAAAGCCACCAATTTTATTGAATGGATTCAACACATCTAAAAACAAGTCCATGATATTTTGCATAAAGCCAATGCTAAGTACAAAAAACACCATGATCAACACCAAGTACCACATAAATTCCAGGTAAGAGACAAGGTCTGGTTGCATTTGCAGAAAGAGTGCCTTACAGGACCCAATCGAAAGCTTCGTTCACTTCGCTATGGACCATACACCATCACCAAGGATATGGGTGAAATTTTTTTGAGCTAAGTATTCCCCCCTTCCTTAGCCTGCACCCAGTGTTCAATGTGCACCTCCTTTGATATAACATGCATATTAAATCAAAGTGGAGCTAAAAATCTCATACTTACATATATAACATGCATATTAAATCAAATTAACACATTTAACATAGAGTTACTACCATCATACAAAATGAAATAGAATTAGCAATAATTCCACTTGCAACGGAATACATGATAATATTACAAGCATCAAAGACATGCATTTTAATTGAAATTAAACACATAATGACACTTATCTTTGAAATTGTAGTAAATCCAGCAACTAAGTGCAGACCTTCCATGAACCTCCCAGCTTTAGACCACGCTACTCATCATGCTCAGTAGTGGGTCACCCCTGAGCTGGGACTAAGCTCCACCCAAGGCAAGGGATTCCTAGACTAGGCTGAGGTTACATGAAAATTGCACAATGCAACCAGAAGGATTCTCTTCAAGAGCCTTCTTACACCCACTACTTATGGACTCTCATTCCCCACATGCATGTTCCACCTGGGAGTATACACCTTCACAAGCACAGTCCATTGGTGCTTCACCTCCCTCTCTGGGTCTTTGCAACATACCGGATTAGGAATTCTTAGAGATTTATAGCTGGTGATGGACTCTCTCTGGGAGAAAACCACTTCCCAGTAGACTGTCTCACCTGGAGAGATCTACTCACAGGCCTGAAAACCTACCTCTTCTACCATGGGCATGAAAACCTGCTTCTTCACCACACTCCTCGACTCAGCTCCAGCTAGGTGAGGACAACAACAAAGGTTCAACACTCATTCACATAGGGATGAAAGTAGCAACAAAAAATGGGCATGACGCCGTAGGCGGCAATAGCTAACGCTAAAACACGACATAACTAAGGTGATTACTCAGGTGTCGGGTTCCTCTGAAGACACAAAACGGTTCACGAATTTTCAGTTTTCAGGTGCCTGTGTGAATATTACAAAGGTCAAATATAGAGGCCATGTGATTCATGGAAATACACCAGTTGGCTTCATGGTTCTCATTTTCAGGATGCGTGATAAGAAAATTAGGCAGAGGTCGATCACAAAGGTCTCACGGTTTCAGACGGAGGATCGGGAAAAATGGCAAAACGAACCCCCAACACAGCTGACACTTCAGCTTTTAACTGCATGCGCCCAGGTCAACACTTTTCTTCCTGGAGCTACATGTGTTCCCTTTTTGCACATGTTGGAGTTGCATGCGTTTCCTCTCCCAGGACTTAGGATATAAAAACATGTCTTTCACACAGCTTTGGAATAATAATAAATTATTATTCTCAAGGACTTAAGCCCCTAAGCTTAGCCCCTCTTTCCAACCTTTCAACCCCTTTTCCCTTACCCACCCTGTGGAAGCTTAGTCCCCCATCACTCTTTCTTCGTGGTCGGTCTACATGCAACGATGTTTAATCTTTATTAATGTTCTGCATAATTACATATAAAAAATCAGGCTCCTAGCCTTTAACACTTACGCTCTCTAGCCTAATAAACACATAAGCCCACCGACTTATCAATACTCGGCTCACCAGCCTACAAAACATGATTACAATTCATCAACATGATTACAATTAATAATATAACTGGGGCACGTCCTTGGGGTATTACAGTTGGAGTAGGTCAAGGTCACAGTTGACCACCTTCTTCCTTAGTGCACTCTGAATATTTTCACTCCAGATCAATGGTTGACAGGATTTACTATTCTTTCTCTGATCTGACGGTTGATGGGAGTTCGTGACTTTGGGGCTTCGACATTCTGGTAAACTTACCTGTTTTAGAATCCTTTTCACCAGAGTGGTCAGCGTCGGAGTTGACCACCTTCTTTCCTTTAGTATGATTTGATGGTTCAACATTTCCATTCCATATCGAATCTTGAGCCAATGACTAGGAAACCATCTGAGGCTCCTACTTCATATTTGATAGTTGAGATTTAATCCTTCCTGACTTTTGACTTCACCTCAATCTAATGATCTTGAATTTTCCCAAACTAAGAATGAACGACTCCTATAACTCGATCCTTTACAAAATGATTTCTTCACTTGCATAAATTTGTCTGCTGTATTATTTAAAATGCATCATCTCTTCTGAGGTTCAATTAATGTTCTTCCTTCCGAGCTTTGGGTTTATACTGGATTATTCTGCACCCTTTTGACATCAATGACAATATCGTAGTATTGTTTCCAATATTCTCCCCCTTTGGCATTGACAGAAAAAATTTCTTTGAAATATTTTTATTTCTGTTGCTTATCAATTTCCTCCCCCTTGACAGTAATGACAGAGGGGATCTTTCTCCGCTCCCCCTTAACATGTGCCCTTTTTATTCTAATAAGATTTTTATGGTTTTAATGAGGTATGTGAATTACTCCCAATTTCCGTCGAAAATTTTCAAATGTACTCATGGGTAAAGGTTTTGTGAATATGTCTGCAATTTCTTTGGTGTCCACATACATTATTTTAACCATTTTTTGGGTAACCTGATCTCTTAGGAAATGGTATTTAATTGGGATGTGTTTGGTTCTAAAATGCATTACTGGATTTTTAGAGATACTTATGACACTAGTGTTATCACAATTAATAGTAATGGGATCATCATATCTTATTTGTAAATATTCTAATGTTTGCTTCATCCAAAGAACTTATGTGCAGCAGGATGCAACAACAATGTATTTTGTCTCTACTGTGGATAGTGATGTGGATGATTGTTTCTTACTTAGCCATGCTACCAGAAATTTTCCTAAAAAAAATGCTCCTCCACTGGTACTTTTCCTATCATCTATACTATCAGCCCAATCTGCATCAATGTATGCAGTTAGATTGAAGTCTTTATCTTTTGGATACCATAATCCAAGTTCTAAGGTGACTTTAAGATATCTGAATATTCTCTTTATTGCTTTTAAGTGAGCTTCTTTAGGTGTGGATTGAAATCTCCCCACGATTCCTATGACCTGCATGATGCCAGGTCTTGTTGTTGTTGAATAGAGGAGACTTCCAACCATTGATCTATTCATTGTTTGGTACACTTTTGGTGAGTCGTCTTCTAGGATTAGTTTACATCCAATGACCATGGGAGTACTCATAGGTTTATTGTCTTCCATTTGGAATTTATTTAGAATTTCCTTGATATATTTGGCTTGGAAAATGAATATTCATTTTTCTATTTGAGTTACTTGTAAACCTAAGAAGAAGGAAAATTCTCCTAGCATAGACATTTCAAATTCTTCTTGCATTATGGTTGCAAACTGTCTACTTAGTATAGTAAGACTACTTCCAAATATGATTTCATCTGCCTATACCAGCACAACAATCATGTTTTTATCCTCAATTTTGATGTATAATGTTTTTTCAATAGTCTCTCTCTTATATCCTTGTTTTTGCAGGTACCGATCAAGCCTTGAGAACCATGCTCTATGGGCTTGTTTAAGACCATACAAGGTCTTTTTTATCTTCCACGCATATTCCTAATTTTATGTTAACATGAATCCTTCTGGTTTCTCAACATAGACTTCTTCTTCTAGTGTTCCATTAAGGAATGAATACTTGACATCCATTTGATAGATTTGGAAATTTCTAAAGCATGCAAATGCCAGGAACATTCTAATGGCCTCAATTCTTGCTACTAGAGAAAAAAAGTCTCTTCAAAATCAATACCTTCCACTTGGGAATATCCTTTGCAAACTAATATGAATTTGTTCTTTATAATCCTCCCATTTTCATTTAGTTTGTTGTTGAAGATCCACTTGGTTCCTACCACATTCTTGTCCTTAGGTCTTGGAACTAGTTCCCCAGTCTGGTTCTTCTCTATTTGGTATAATTCTTCATCCATTGTTTTTATCCAATCTTTAGTTTTGTTGGCTTCTTTAAATGAATTAGGTTCTATCAGGAATAGCATTGCTTGTTCTGAGTCAAATGTGATTTTTCTTCTTGTTTCCACTCCTGCATTTTTATCTCCAATAATCTGAATTTCATGATGATTCTTTTGAACTCTTTTTGATGGAGCTTTTGGCAAGGGCGTTTATTCATTGTATTATTCATCAGTATATGGTTCGTTTTCCTATGTTTCATTATCATCATATTCTTGTTGAGATTCTACATCATCATCTTCTTGCTGGTACTTTTTATCATTTTTTCTATGTCTTGGGATATGCTCTTCTTTATTTTTAAATCATCTATATTTACATTTTCACTTTACACTATCTTTAGTAGTATAATATTATAACATTTGTATGCTTTTTTATTAGGTGAATACCCTAAAAATATTCCTTCATCAGATCTTGGATCAAACTTCCCTAAATTATTTTCATCAGTCTTAATGTAACATTTACTTCCAAAAATTCTAAAGTGTTTTACAGATGTTGGCTTGCCAAACCATAGTTCATAAGGAGTTTTTTCATGGTTGGGTATCAACTGATATCGATTAAGTATGTGGACTGTTGTGTAGATTGCATCTCTCCATAAATTTTTTGGAAACTTGGATTCATTTAGCATGGTTCTTGTATCTTCTTTAATTTCTCTATTTTTCCTTTCTACAACTCCATTCTATTGAGGAGTCCTGGTAGCTGAAAACTGTCTTTGATACCATGATTTTCACAGAATTGAATGAACTCTTTAGAGGTCAATTCTCCTCCATTGTATGATCTCAAACATTTAATTTTGATATTTGTTTCATTCTCTACAAGGGCTTTGTATGTTTTAAAATTCTCAAAGGCTTCTGATGTTTCTTTTAGAAAGTATACCCAGGTCAATATTATGTAATAATCAATGATCAACATAAAATAATCTTCACCATAAGTACTTTTAGTTCTGATAGGTCCACATAGATCTGTGTGACTAAGTTCTAATGGTTTTGTTGTGGAATGCTCTTTTTTTTAACCTAACTCTTGTTTGCTTCCCTATTTGATAATGTTTACAAATAGGATTTGAAGGATTTATAATCTTTGGCAGATCCTTTACTACCTCCTTCTTATTGGATTTGATTATTTTTTCAAATCTTATATGTCCCAACCTTCTATGCCATAGCTAAATTTCATCTTTTTGACCTAAACAACGTTTTTCTTCTCTTTCCATTCCAAGGATGTACACATTGCTAGATGTTCTTGGTGCAACTGCCACTAGATTCCTTGTATCTTCTCTTCTTATCTCACATTTCTGAGAATCAAAGGTAAGTTTGTGACCTTGATCACATGTTTGACTTACACTTAGGAAATTAGGCTTACATTTTCTACTAAAAGTAGGGGATGTTGATTTATGTTTATTTGGGACGGTCTCCAATGGAATCATCCTTACCTTATTATCTTCTCTTCTTAATGGGATTTTAAGAGAATCTCCATAAGTGATTGGTCTTTTAAAAAATCCTTGTGATGTAGAAGTTGAGTCTTGGGTGTATCCCAAACCAATCTTGTTATTTGGTGACCTCTGACTACTAAAAATTTCATCCAAGATCTTTGAACTATTTTTAAATTTTGATCCCTTCTTTTTATTTTTCAAGTTCACCTTTTAGCATCTCAATCTCAGCTTCTAGATTCTCACATACTTTGTTTCTATCATTGAGTTGTTTTAAAATGACTTCTTCAATTATTTTAGCTTCCAGGAGCTGGGACTTTAAATCACTGATGATTTTCATTGATTATCTGATAGTTCTTGATGCATCTATTTTTCTTGATTGATGTGATTCTTAAAATTCTTGAAGTTGTGACCTAAGTAGCTTGTTATTATTTTTATATTTTCTTAGTTCCTCCAGAGCACTAATCAGCTCAGCTTATAGATGTACTTCACCTACACTTTCAAAAAAAAATTCATTATCTATATTATTATTTGAGTGTTTATTCCCATAAATAGAAGCTCTGAATCTTGATCTTCACTTATGTTTGAAGAGATGATCTCTTTTTTGGAGTAGAAGTTTTTCTTTTTCTTATAAAATTTCTTCTTGTATTAGTTTATTTATTTATTGTGGGATTCTTCATCATCATTACCCTCCTTCTTGGGATAGGGACATTTGTTAGCAAAGTTTTTGATTCTTCCATAGTTGAAACCTTTGAAGGGTAACTTTCCTTTATATCTTCCAAATCCTTTTTGGAGTTTCTTTATAAAGTTGGCTTCTTCTACATTTGATATGTATGAATGATCTTTATTAGACATATGTTCATGTTTATTCTTTACTTATGCCTTAAAGGTTGTTTCTCCTTTTGATGTTTTTCCGTTCCTTGTTCACATCTCATATGCTGTAAAAATTCCATGAAGTTGATCTACTATGAGTTTGTCAAGGTCTGGTCTATCTTCAACTGTGTAAATATTGGCATCATATCTCATAGATAATGACCTTAAGATATTTTAAACAATAGTTTTATCGGTAATTTCTTCTCCTGTTGATATGATTTTATTAACTACCTCATCTACCCTATGGAAGTATTCAACAATGTTCTCTTCTTCTTTCATCTTCAAATTTTCAAACTGAGCTCTATAGGTTTGTGGTTTGGCTTCCTTGACTTTGCTATCTCCTTCATATACAACCTAAAATTTGTCCCAGATTTCCTTAGCTAACTTACAATGCATTACCTTCACACATATGGAATTTGTCAATCCTCCTAGAATGGCATTAACAACTCTTGAGTTGTCATTGCGAATATTCTTTCCTATAGTGTTTGTGGGTGGAGTAGCTGGTGTAGTGTAACCATCTACAACATATTTCCAAACATCAAAACCAAGAGCCAACAGGTATCTTTTCATTATTATTTTCCAAAGAGAATAACCACCTATGTTAAATAACGGTTCTTTGTTAGAAGACATTCCCTCTTGCTGATCCATTTCTTTCAGGATCTACCTTCTAATTTTTACACTGTGTTGAAGGCATTGGCTCTGATACCAATTGTTGGAAATATTGAGAGAGGTGGGTGAATCGATATTACCTTTTTAAAAAATTAGTGGTTTCTTTGTTATTTTATTAATTACCACAATGATGGACTTGTATTTAAAATCAATTATATAAATATAATTAACAGGAATTACAAGGTTATAAAGAATAATTTGTGATAGTGAAGGACACCAATCCTTTTTAGAGCACCAACTCTTGGAGACACAAATCTCGTTCTTCAGGGAACCAACCCTAGGAAGCACCTACTTTCTTGTTTTAGGGCACCAACCCTAGGAAGCACCAACTCCCTTGTCTTTAGGGCACCAACCCTAGGAAGCACCAACTCCCTTGTCTTTAGGGCACCAACCCTAGGAAGCACCAACTCCCTTGTCTTCAGGGCACCAACCCTACGAAGCACTAACTCCCTTGTTTTCACACTTTACTTAGTAAAGGATATGAATCCTTCATTGCTCTTCCCTTCCAACCTCACTACATAAGTATCATCAGTTCTTCTTCTTTCGACTCTGCTTCTACTTTTGGTCTTCTGATATGGACTATAGGGACACTTATTCTTCACCATTATTTATTGTTTATATAGTCTTCCAAATGGTGTGAGTGGTGAAGCATTGTGTTCCTTTGTTTGGACCATTGCAACTCTTCATTTAAATTAATAGTAATAACATTTTTCTTTTAATTTAGAATTAATATCTTCCTCTATTATTAATCACACATTAACATGAAAGATTTTCAATTTAGTTAGAGGGATTTTCATAAATCGATCACAGGTATGGATCGATTTATTTTAACTCAATCCAATGCCTCTTTATTTCATTATTAATGTTTTTTTGCATCCCTAGTTCTCCAACATATCATATTTGATATTTTTTATTATCTTTCCAATGAATTGGATGTATTTGATCACTTAATATCAATCAGGACAGAATCCAGATCCTGTCTGGTTCAAATTTTCTTCCTAACAGAGGAAAAATTATTCCTTTGTATGTTAAAATTTGCACATACGCACTTTCAAGACCTGTATTCCATATGACCATAGGCAGTGAAGTGAATAACCACTAAGTCAAACGATTGCCTGATCACTTATCAAGATTGACGACCACATTTTATTTGCATGTTTGAGATGGATGGTTCTCGTTTACTTCAAGACTTCGGCGTTTTAGGACTCATGCCTTTGTAGTCTTCCAATTATTCTGGAGTAAATTCCATCAAAGGGTGTATCAACACTCTATTCTTGATAACCTTCACAATTCCAAGAGCTAGGACCATAGAATTAGGCACAAAGGAGCTCCCGCTCTCTGGGTATTCGGTTATTCGTGACTTCAGCCTTCGACGCTTCTGGTATTTTTATTGGTAAGAGAAGATGGATATGCCCAGAGGATGTAGTCTCGGAGTGATGTAGCTAGCTTTCTAATGCCACTATTAATGTGGCACTAGTTGAGTGGCTGCCATGTGTCACCTTGATTTCTGACTTTTGTATACCAAATGTACCAACTATACATTGACACTTGTCACTAGTCGATTGGGCCACGTTTCATATTTGTCTTTTGCCACATGTATTACTTCATGGCTTCGAGCGTTTTGGCACTTTTATACCATCCTTTGATTATTTCCAAAGTGTTGAATAGATCTACCACCGTATATTTTCAACTGTCTTGACCCTATGGCCTTTGTTTATTCTGGAACTCCACGGTTCAAGAGTTATTAGTTTATCTGAGTTGCTTATCATTGCAGTAGGTCAAGGCTGGAGTTGACCACCTTCTTCCTTAGCACACTCTAAATATTTTCACTCTAGATCAATAGTTGATGGGATTTCCTATTCTTCCTCTGATATGAAGGGTCAACGGGACTTCATGACTTCGGGGCTTCAGAATTTGGGTAAACTTACCTATTCTAGACTCCTTTTCACCAGATTTGTCAGTGTCAGAGTTGACCACCTTCTTTTCTTTAGTTTGATTTGACGGTTCAACATTTCCATTCCAGATCGAATCTTGATCCAATGGTTGGGAAATCATCTGAATCTCCTTCTTTATATCTAACGGTTGAGATTTAATCCTTCCAAACTTATGAATTCACCTCGATCTAACAATCCTTGATTGTTCTAAACTAAGAATGAATGGATCATATAACTCGATCCTTTACAAAAGGATTTTTCACTTGTAGAACTCTGCCTCCTGTGTTATTTCAAATGTGTCATCTCTTCTGAGCTTCGATTAACGTTCTTCCTTCTGATATTTGGGTTTATAATGGATTTGTTTATACCCTGTTGACATCAATGACAATATTGTACCACTGTGTCCAACATATGACACTTTGCGACACTTAGGGTGCGACACTCAAGTGTGGAATTTTGATGTGTAAAACTAACAAAACATCACAAACTTCAAGGGGGGAAACATCACACAATACCTCATCTTTGAAGGATTTGATTTCATAGTGCATGAAACAATGTTGGATGACACGAGTGTCTTATCCCTAGCTGAGCCAACCGATGTTGTATGGATGAGGATGTGGCGTCGTTGTCCAGTTCAACCTATTGAAAACATCTTCTAAGATCAGGTTCTTTTAGCTATCGTTGTCAATGATGAAATAGAATGGGGTCCTCTTCACCCACATCTATGAGTGGAAGAGGCACTCCCCTTCTTCAGGCTCCTCAAGTGCATCTAGCTGGACATTTGTGGTAGAAATGGCGACATTGGGTTCTACATCAATGATCCACTTTCCCTTTTCCATTTCTGAATCAAGGTTTGATTCAACATCTGACCCTAGGTATTTCATCTCATCCAAAAATGTCTTTTTGGAGCGACATTTATCATTATTGTGCCAATGTATTTTGTGGAACTCGCACCACTTTCTAGTGTCCTTCTTCGACTTCCCATTACCCTTCTTTACTAGTGGCTTGGGTTGGTTATCTTTTGGTTGGCCATCCTTGTTCTGTCCTTTGGCTTGGGAGTTAGGGCCACCCTTACCATACTTTGGCTATTGTATATTTGCATAACCGAACTCCCGCTTGTTCTTCTTCTTAAATTTCTGCTCGATTTTGATAGCATACCGATAAGTGACTCTCAATGAGGAGATGTCAAGAAACTTCATTTTGGTTTATATGTACCTATGTAGAACCCCATGGTATTTTAGGATAGATGTCGCTTGGATTATTTGATACCCATCTTGGTGCGCAAGGTATGGAAGGCATTTGTTAACTCCAACACCATTTGGCCCCTCTCTTGGTGCAATGTGGTCCATCTTGTGTATTGGTCATCATAATTTCCAACAAGGTAATACTATTCCTTGAGGTCATCAACAAAATCCTCCCAAGTGGGTTCTGGCCCAAAAATTGTAGACTCTTCCTTGCCATGTTTCTCACAGTAAGTCTTCCACTAATATATGACATGGGGAAGTGTCTTAAAGAGCACGAAGGTGATTTTTTCACTATTGGAAAAATTTTGGACAGAGAAATAACCCTCTAGCAGAATTAACCATCTTTCCAAAGCGTCAACATCTATTTGGCATTCAAATAATGGAATATAAAATTTAACTTATACCTTGAAGGGCATCACATCTTCGAAGTGACTTCTGGTCAAAGGTGATTCTATTTTTTTTGGCAGCCGCCGAAGGATCTAGGAGAAATTATCCATCATCTCATTCCTCTATTGCGTGAGGGATTCCATGAGAAATTGTTTGAAAGGATCTCCTGCCCCATTGTCCCTCTTTTCTTCCACCATGGGAGGTTGATTTAGTGTACGAGAGTGATTGTCTTCAAGAGAAACAAGTTTGAGACCCAACTCTCTATACCCTGACCTCGTGGGGGATGTGCACTAAGAATGACAAGGAGCATATTTCTCTAATACCACTGAGCATATTTTGAGAACGATATAAAGGTAGAAATATAACAAAGATATAACAAATAAATACATAGAGATATGGCGTGGAACACAGTAATACAATGAAACTCATATTATATTATTGATTGTCAAAGACTATAAAATGCAAAAGCACACAAGCTAGCTAGAATGGTGGTATCTTATCTATGAGAAGAGATGTGTCAGCTACGCTCATTCGAAATAATTTTATTACAATGAGGCTCCAAAGGCCTTTTTAACATAAAGAATAATTGAGAAACCCCTAAACATCGAAAACCTTAACCCTGAGAGACGAAAATCCAAAAGGTTTGTGAGCCTTGATGGGGGTAGTTTATACGTCAAATTTCTGAAGGCGTAACTTTTGCATACAATCTCCATTTTAGGTGCTCGATACCTCATCAGAAAGGTCTAGATGAGGAGTACACATTCCGTTTAGGACTCGAAAAGTGTAGAAAAAATGCCAAAATGGAAAAATGTTCTTTGAGCGAGTGGAATAGGTGGGTGGCTACCAATGTCCACCCTGGATCAATATTGTTTGTGCTCAACTCCAGTAATCTCTTTAACCGATCTAAAACAACCTTTTGAGATTTATACTAATGCCTCAGACTATGTCATGGACACAGTTCTCACTCAAAACGGTCCTTTAGTGGCATATTATAGTGAGACGCTATCATATGTTGTCCATAAGTACCCCACCTATGAAAAAAAAATGTATTCCATTGTACAATCATGTCGAAAATGGAAGCACTAAATTCTTGGGAAGGAGACATTCATCCACACTAATCACAAGCCTTTTCAATTCATGTAGACACAAGACAAATTACAGAACGACCGCCATCAAAAGTGGTCCACATACTTGCAACAGTTCCATATCAACATCAATTATAAGACATGGAGCACCAATCGTGTCGTTGAATTCCTTAGTCGACCTCCACTTTCATCCTTAACCACAATGATCCATTCATGTGGGCATGAGGTATCCGAGTGGCGCCAACTCTACAAAAGCGATCCCGAATTCGCTACCACTTACAAGATGCTGGGAACAAGCGTGATTGTCAATGAATTTCATATTCAGGATGGAATGTTATGCCATCTAGGCCACCTCTACGTTCCTTCGAGCTAGCATGCGAAGCTGATTTGTGAAGCTCACTACATTAGGATGGCAGGACATTTTGGCATGGAAAAGACCATGGAAGTACTACAAAAGCATTTATATTGGTCAAAAATTCAATGGGACATCAAAAAGTATATCAACTCCTGCATTGCATGTGCCATTACCAAACCAACCACTAAGAAGAAAGGCTTGTACACCCCTCTTCCTACTACTGACAGACTATGGGAATCCATCTCGATGGACTACATGTCTGGACTTCCTTCAACCAAGCAAGGAAATGACTATGTTTTTTTTTATGGTTGATCGATTTTATAATATGGCCATCATAATAGCCTGCAAGAAGAATATCAATGCAAAGGCCACTACCAAGCTCTTCTTCAAACGAGTGTGGGTACACTTCGGGATACCACAAACCATCATATCAGATCAGGACAACAAGTTCCTAAGAACATTCTGGTCCAACCTATGGTCAGTGTTGGACACCAAGCTCACCAAAACCACTTCCTTCCACCCCCAAACTGATGGCCAGATAGAGGTCATCAACGGAATGATCATGCATATCTTGTGCATGTACAACTCCAAACATACGTGCACATGGGATGAGAGTCTAATCTATGTTCAACATAGCTACAACAAATCCCTTCATAGCTCGACCAACCACAGTCCCTTTTAGGTTGGGTTTGGATTTCAACCATTGGGTCCCATTTATGTGGTGTTTCCCTTTGCATCCACACATGAAAAATCATCCCATGCTCAATCTGAGGTTGAAAGAGCCACCAAGTTTATTGAATGGATTCAACACATCTGACAACAAGTCCATGCTATTTTACATAAATCCAATGCTAATTACAAAAAACGCCATGATCAACACCAGGTGCCACACAAATTTCATGTGGGAGACAAGGTTTGGTTGCATTTGCAGAAAGAGTGCCTAACATGACCCCATCAGAAGCTTCGTTCACTTGAGGGCATCAAAAAAATCCACCCAGGTGGGTTTTGGCCCAAAAAATGAAAATTCTTCCCCGACATGTTGCTCACAGTAAGTATCCCACCAATATCTGACATGGGGAAGGGCCTTAAGGAGTGCGAGCGTGATTTTTTCACTGTTGGAAAATTTTTGGACAGAGAAATAACCCTCTAGTAGACTTAACCATTTTTCCAAAGCATTGGCATATACCTGGCCTTAAAATAAAGGAATATCAAAGTTAACTTGTACCTTGAAGGGAGTCGCACCTTCGAACTGATTGCTAGTTGAAGGTTCTTTCGTTGTTGTCAATAGCCGCTGAAGGATCTGGGAAAAATTATCCATCATCTTGTTCCTTTGTTGCATGAGGGATTCCTAGAGAAATAGTTTGAAAGTATCTCCTACCCCATCGTCCCTCTTTTCTTCCACCATGGGAGGTTTCTTTGGCATGTGAGAGAAGCTATATTCAAGAGAAACAAGCTCGAGACCCAACTCTTTATACCCTGACCTCGTCGGGGATATGCACTAAGAATGACAAAGAGAAGAGTGCTCTGATACCACTGATCCAGATTATTTTGAGAATGATGTTAAGGCATAATAATAACAAAGATATAACAAGAAAATACACAGAGATATGGCATAGAACACAACAATACAGTGAAACGCAGATTCTATTACTAACTGTCTGAAAATACAAATGACTATAAAATGCAAAAGCACACAAGCTAGCTAGAATGGTGGTAGCTTATCTATGAGAAGAGATGTGTTGTATACGCTCATTCGTAAGAATCTTATTACAATGAGGCTCGAAATGCCTTTTTAACATAAAGAATAATTGAGAAAACCCTAAACATCCAAAACCCTAACCCTAAGAGATGAAACGTCAAAAGGTTTGTGGGCCTGGATATGGGTAGTTGATACGTCAACTTTCCGAGGGAATAAATTTTTCATACAATATCCATTTAGGGTGCTTGATACCTCATCGAAAAGTTCTATATGATGAGTACACATCCTGTTTAGGACCTGGAAAAGTGTAGAAAAACTACCAAAATGAAAAATTGTTCTTTGAGAAAGTGGAATAGGTGGGTGGCCACCAATATCCACCTAGATCAATATCGCTTGTGCTCATCTCCAATACTCTCCTTACCTGATTTGAAACAACCATTTTATATTGAAAACGATGCCTTAGACTATGTTGTGGGTGCATTTCTCACTCAACATGGTCATCTAGCAACATATCATAATGAGACACTACCATATGTTATTCGTAAGTACCCCACCTATGACAAATAAATGTATTTGGTTTTACAAGCCTGTTGACAATGGAAGCACTCCATTCCCAGGAAGGATACAATCATCCACACTAATCACAATCCTTTGCAGTTCATGCAAATACAAGGAAAATTACAGAATGACCACCATCAAAAGTGGTCACATACTTGCAGAAGTTCCATCTCAACATCAAATATAAGACATGGAACACCAATCATGTCGTTGACTTCCTCAATCGACCTCCAATTGAATCCTTAACCACCGTGCTCCACTGTTGTGGCCATGAGGCATCTGAGTGGCCCCAACTCTATAAGAGTGATCCTGAATTCTATACCATTTACCAGATGTTGGGCACATGCGCAACTGTCACTAACTTTCATATTCAGGATAGATTGTTATGCCATATGGGACACCTCTTTGTTCCTTCAAACGAGCGTGTGAAGGTGATTTGGGAATCTCCCTACTGTCAGATCACAGGAAATTTTGGAATGGAAAATATCATGGAATTACTAAAAAATCATTTCTATTGGTCGAAACTTTACCAAGATGTCAACAAGTATATCAGGTCCTTCACTGCCTGTGCCATTGCCAAATCAACCACCAAGAAGCAAGGTTTGTACACCCCTCTACCTACTTCTGACATACCATGAGAATCCATCTCAATGGACTACATGTTGGGCCTTCCTTCAACCAAACAAGGAAATGACTATGTTTTTGTGGTGGTTGATCGGTTTTCTAAGATGGCCATCTTAATAGCCTGCAATAAGAATATCATTGTGGCGGCCACTGTCAAGCTCTTCTTCGAACGGGGGTGGGTACACTTCGAGATACCACAAACCATCATATAAGATCGGGACAATAGGTTCCTAAGCACTTTTGGGTGTAGTCTCTGGTCAGTGTTGGACACCAATCTCACCAAAACCACTTCCTTCCACCCCCAAACTGATGGCCAGAAAGAGGTCGTCAACAAAATGATCATGCACATCTTGTGCATGTACAACTCCAAACATCCATGCACATGGGATGATAGTCTACCCTATGTTCAATACAAATACAACAGATCCATTCATAACTCGACCGACCACAATCCCTTTCATGTGGGGTTGGGATTTCAACCATTGGGTCCCATTGATGTCGCATTGCCCCTTACATCCACAAAGGAAAAATCATCCCATGCTCAATCTGAGGTCGACAAAGCCACCAAGTTTATTGAATGGATTGAACACATCTAAAAACAAGTCCATGATATTTTACATAAAACCAATGCTAAGTACAAAAAACACCATGATCAACACCAGGTACCACATAAATTCCAGGTGGGAGACAAGGTTTTGTTGCATTTGCAGAAAGAGTGCCTTACAGGACCCAATCAAAATCTTCGTTCACTTCGCTATGGACCATACACCATCACCAAGGATATGGGTGAAATTGCTTTGAGCTAAGTATTCCCCCCTTCCTTGGCCTGCACCCAGTGTTCAATGTGGACCTCCTTTGACCATACTTCCCACCATTATTGGACACATTAAAGATCACAGAGAAGTTGACACTGACATAGCTCAACCCTGACTGCATGGAACATGAAACCATTGGTCAAATAAGGGACACTCAAATTAAGGGCACTCTCCAACAAAGAATCTATCCTTATCAGGTTGTCAAAGCAGGGAAACTCCTACACCATGGAAAGTGGCTCACCAGAGCCAAATTCAACAGAAGTTTCCCCATCTGATGGGGGCACTCAATGCAATGGAGACCATTGGTTCCTAAGGGGGGGGAACTGATCCAGGTGGATATTGGTGGCCACCCACCTATTCCACTGGCTCAAAAAACAATTTCCATTTTGGCAGTTTCTTTTACAGTTTTTCGAGTCCCAAACTTCCAGGGTCATTTTGAGGCCCTAAACGATGTTTTTTGGGCTCGACAACGCTTAGCTTGCAACCAAAAATAATTTTGAGGTTGAACGAAATATGTACTCCTCTGCTATACCTTCCCAATGATGTATCGAGCGCCCCAAACAGAGATTGTATACAAAATTTACACCCTCGAGAAGTTGACGTATCAACTACCCCCATCGGAGCCCACAAGCCTTTTGGCGTTTCATCTCCTGTTGTTAGGGTTTTGGATATTTAAGGCTTTCTCATTTATGTTTTATGTTAAAAATGCCTTTGGAGCCTGATTGTACTCATCTTCTTCCGAATGAGCATAGTCGTCACATCTCTTCTCAGAGATAAGTGCCACCATTCGAGCAAGTTTGTTTCAGTTTGCATTTTTACAGTTTTAGTAGGTTCTCTTTATTAATAGAAGTTATTTTTAATGTATCTTTGTGTGTTTCTTTTCTATACATATGTATTTCACTTTGTTCCATGTATAAATCCGGATCAATCAACCCATGAACTTTCCTGTAACCACATCATCCTTTATACAATTAATGTAGCTACCAATTCTTTTAGAGGTCACCACATACTATGGATTTTCCTCTAGATCTTAGCTAAAAACCACTTTTTAGTATTTTTTCCTCCCTCATAAGATTGCTCAATTCTCTTGGTGATTTAGTGTTCTCTCTCCTCACAGGATTGTTCAAGTATCTTGTTGTTTCACTACCCTTTCCTGCACCACCCCTCTGTAACATCTTTCTTGCTTACTCGATGACCACATCCTTGAATGAGGGAGCAACCTAAGGAATCTCTATCACCCCATGATTCCTAACAAACCTCTATATGAGGGAGCAACCTAAGGAAGCTCTATCACCCCATGATTCCTAACAAACCTCTATATGAGGGAGCAACCTAAGGAAGCTCTATCACCCCATGATTCCTAACAAACCTCTATACACCGTCTTAGAAAAAACCATAATGGAGCCCCAACTCACCTCACTCCTCCACTCATAATCGAATACCATTGTAACTTTGTATATTATTTTCCACTCATAATCGAATACCATTGTAACTTTTTATATTATTTTGTTGAGTTATTAATGTATATAGAGAATTTATATATTTCTAAAAAAAGATTGCTTTCAAAAAAGAAATCTCTTGAAATAAATTCAAATTTAGAAATAAAAGTATTTTACAATCTTCAAATAAATTCAGAAATAAAAGTATTTTACAATTTAGTACGGGGAAGATGTGTAATATCCATAACCAAAAAAAATATAAAATATTCTATCAAATATTTTGAATTTGGAAAAATAAAAAAACTTTAAAATACAAAATTATAATTATTAATAAATTTTTTTAATTCTTAATTAATTAACTCAAGAGGATGCAGATGGACTAAAAAAACGTCATTTTTTTTAATAGTTACGCCGAAAGGCGTACACCTATTAACAATGGGTAGATTTAATAGGGGTTTAGTGCTTAATAAGTTTTCTATAGACATGATTAAATATGGCTGGAATATTCTTAATAGTCACATAAAATAAATGGCTGTGATTTCAATCATTAACTTTCTAGCTATTATAAAGACATCAGTTTATGTGTTTACTTTTTTACATTTACCTAATCATATTTAAAAATTACTTTGATAGCTAACTGATTGTCACCTATGATTGTCACCTAAAAGATTAACAGAAATTAAAATATTAACACCAGATAAATGAAGTCCAACCGTTTATTTGTTAATCAATAATAAAATTTAATATATTCTTTTAAGGATTCTTTTCATCTTATCAACCTTTTTCCGAATTCTTTACATAACGTTAACAACATTCTTACTAAACAATGACCAACATATATTCTTATTACACAAATAACGATTAACCATAAAGTTTCATTGAAGAGACGGCACTCCTTTCCACTCTCGTGGTGTTATGGCAGCCGAGACGCTAATTTTGCAGCAGACCAGCCTCGTCTCTTTGCTGCAACGTTACCTTCAGGCCATGTTGCATGAAGATATTCAATCCGAACTTGGGCTTCACGGGATGCCCCGGATTGATTCTCAGGCGGTAACGCAGAAGAACATGCGCGGCCACGCACTTCATATTGACGTAAGCCATCTCCCTTCCCAGGCACAGCCGAGGCCCGGCATTGAAGACGGGATACTTATAATCGGATTCCTTCATGCAACTTCCATCTCGACTAATCCATCTCTCGGGCTTGAATTCCCTTGAATCCTTACCCCACAAGTTCTCCATACGATTCGTCGCATAAATGAAATACAGAAGCTTTGAGCCCTTGCTCACATGAGTCCCGTCCGGTAAAAACACGTCGCGGACTGCCTGCCTATAGCTGATGGGAACAGGAGGATAGAGCCTCAGAGCTTCAGACAGAGCGGCATGCAAATACTGCATGCCTTTCAGATCATCGTGACTAAAGCGAACAGTATTGATATCGCAAGAGTTATTACTGAATTTAGCCTTCAAAATCTGGTAGAGTTCCGACATAATTTTTGTCTCTACATCTGGATGTTGGTTTAGCAGCCAGAAGAACCATGATAACGCCAGAGAAGACGTATCTCTGCCAGCAAGAATTATGCTAAGACACAGATCTCGCACAGATTTCGGAGAAGGAGAACGCCCTTCCTCTGTCTCCAGGTGGATAAACGTAGACAAGATGTCTCCACACTCTGAGCGTTTTTCGTTGCTCATTTTCT
>ML807780.1:159289-175887 GCA_009831015.1 Picea engelmannii
TACTGCTAACGAAATTGAGTTTTACGAAAACCTTAAAGACTAAGAATATGCACCTGAACAATCAGATCACGATCCCCTGGGGAGTAAAAGTATCTGTCTCAAATTGACAAGAGAATTTGAACATTCAGTCTCTTATAGAAAATTTGTTCGACTTGCCAAACAATTCCAAACAATAAAGAAGAAATAGAGCCGTGCGAAGGATGGTAAGTGTCCATGTCAGAAATAACATCTACTAAAATGTGATGGACGAAGAGCCACACCTGCCGTGAACGTTCTAGAATGACTTTTGGTCGGTGAAGGTCATAACCACTCTTGGTTTGATGTTGCACTCTAAAATGACGGGAACCCCTTGTTCTTCCGAAGCGGTCACAGACAATTTAAGTTATGAAGATGAATTCCACGTTTTTCCTGTCTCTACCATGCAATGTGTAAGGCATAGTTATGAACATTCAACGTTTCTTCTTCAATGTGTAGCCATCACCGTAATTATATTAAAGCTGGTTGATATATGTTTATGAATAACAGAAAAAAAAAATATTGAACTCGCTTATCAATTTTTTATTTTTAGTTTGTAATTATTATTAATATAATTATTAAAATGATTATATAAGTTAGTATTTTTTAAATATAATGCATAATTATTAATATAATTAAATTAAAAGTAATTGATATAATTATTTAATATAATTAAATTAAAGGTTGTTGATAAAATTATTAATGTAATTACAATATAGGTGGTTGATATATATTAATAAGAGAAATTATTTAGAAAAATATTAATATTTTTTATTACTCTTTCTTATTTTTCTACAATGTAATTTGTAATTATTTATATAAATATATTACAATTTCACTGGCCTAACTGTTAAGAATGTGTGCTTCTTCTTAAGAGGTCACAACTTGGGGGTAGGGTATGTATACCTTCCTCCAGTCAAATCGTTGGGTTAGGATATGTATACCAATTTTGTGTTTAGCTTGGTTGTGACCTTAAAAATAAATTATTATTATTATTATTATTATCAAGTAGGTTATTGAATAACTCCATAGATAATTGGTTTTCATTAATTCATATTTCATCTTTCAAGAGGAAGTTCGGATGACTCTTCTTATTCACCTATGATTGTTCATATTTCTCTTAGCTTAATATTTACAAAGATATTTACAATATACCTCAATCCCTAAGGATTAGGTATCTAACATTCCCCCTTTGATTTGAAGGGGTGTTTGAGTCGAAGCACCATTCTAAGATTTTCAAACTTTTCTCTTCAAAGTGTTTTGATGAAGATATCTGCAATTTACTCATTTGAGAAACAATGTCTCAAATGAATAGTCTTGGACTCTACATGATATCAAATCATATGGTATTTTGTGTTGATGTACTTGATTCAATCACAGAATCTAGGATTCTTGGTCAACTTGATTGTAGAAGTATTGTCAACTAGAAGAGGAGTTGAATTCACCTGTTTCTCCTACAAATATTCATGTATTTTCCTAAGCCACACAACCTCCTTTGTTTCTTTTGTAGTTACCATATATTATTTCTCTATTGGTTGGAACTAATTGTTTACGTGATCTCCGAGAGACAATTTCTTATCCAATACTTATGAGATAGACTAAAGTTGAAACTTTGTTTTCTTTATGCCCATCAAATTTTAAATCAGAATATCCAATCAGGTTGAATTCATCCACCTTAGAATACTTGATTCCAAAGTATTGAGTTCCTTTCAAGTATATTAGAACTCTTTTTGTAGCAAACCAATGTCCCTCACAAGGTTTTTTCATGAACTTGGAAAGAATACCAACCATGAATCAAATATATGGTCTAATGGTGGTAAGGTAAATTATATTTCCCACAAGATGTATGTACTTGGTTGCATCCTCAAATTCATTCCCTTCATTTTATGTGATCTTCAAATTATGCTCCATTGGAGTAGATAGAGGGTTACACTCATCCATGTGATATAAATATGCTGGAACCTGATCAGGATCAGGGTGACTTCTAGTATGTATTCTGGAAGAGGCCAAGTTTTCCTTCTGTGGAGTCTCCAGGTGAATGCTAACATCCAAGTTCCTGAGGTTTGTTCAACATCAAGGCTCAGAACTCATCATGTCGTATTCCAAAGGAAAATATCTTCAAATTACATCCCCGACAATGGTGCCATTTCGGATGTTATCCCTCGAGATGTTCTAGGCTGTTAATTGGACCGATGTCGAGGCACCCCGGGTGTTAACAACAATTTTGTCTTGGGCACAAGAGTACCCAGGTATGCAGGTTGCACAAGAGGCACCGAAGCGTAGCACGGAAAAATCTCATTTTAGGCTACAAGTCAAGCGAGCGGGCCAAGTTTTGTGTCGGCGGACGAGATCCATCTATAGAACAGATCGACGGTCATCAGGATTTCGAGGCTAACAAGTTGCCCGAGATATAGCACAAGAGATAGCACCTATATTTCAAGACAAAATCTGGGTTGTCCGATCCAGTTGGGGCAGGGGGCAACCAGTCAACATTTCGGGGATCGACATTTTAAGAGACAAGGGATCTCCCATCCACTGCAGCTGAAGTTGCCAAAATGCGAAATGTCGAAGGTACATTTGAAACAGAGCCCACGGTCCTAGCGCCAGGTCACGTCAAGCGAGCCTAGGAATGGAGGTAGCCTCCTTTTTATGATAAATCCATCTCGGTCGTTCATCTGAAAGACACGCGACGCAAGATCTGAGCCACAGGTGGGGCCTTTCAGGATTTTCATAGTGAAGCCGCCGACGTCATCTCAACCGTCCGATCCAAGGGACGCGTGGTGCGCGATTAGGCTATGTCGCCACCTCGCCTATCGCGACTTTGAAAAATGAGGATCAGCCTCCTCCCAGTTGCGAGACGCGAAGTGCCAAAGGCGTCCAAGACCTGAGCCCACATTATTGCTGAGATGATCAGGACCATCCATCTAGAGGGACACGTGGCGCACGATTAGGCTATGTCGCCACCTTGCCTTTCGTAGCTTTGAAGCATAAGGAGCAACCTCCTCCCATCCATGAAACGTGAAATGCCGAAAGCGCCTTTGAAGATAGGCACAGGGTCACAACCCATGGTCACTTGGGGAAATAGAAAAGGCTGTACAAAGGAGGCCAAAAGTGTCGAGTTGAGCTTCAGAAGGGGGGCACCGTGTTCTCCAGGTGTCGATTCGACTTGATCTCAATCCTGATACCTGCTTGGAATGAATGAAGAAGAGAGGGGGTGGTTGAAACCTCGCCTCACTCATTAATTGCGAGGTATGGAGGTCTCGGCAGGAAGTCCGCCCGTGGTGGTCCTCTGTACTGGTTTTCCCGCAGAAGCCATGCCGGTGTCCTCGAATCACCATGGAAGTCTGCGCACGCTAATTTGGCATTTAAGGGCTCTGCTACCCCTTATCATGAGCCATGCAGAGTTAAGATGGCGTATGACAGAGGAGTGCAGGCCAGATTTGATTGAAGAGACGTCCCATCCTGAAAGTCTAGGACGCCTCTGTTAGGCAATTGTTTAGGAGTATATATACTTAGTTTTGATATTTTTCAAAGCATCGATGGTTGAGAGAGGCTCCCAATTGTAAATTTTTAGTGAAGGACTGGTTATTCTGGTTATGTATTAACATCTGAGACTTCTTGCCATATGAATGTCAGCTTCTTTCCATGTCTTTGTTTATACTGTATTAGAACAACTCAGAATTGGAGGATCCATTCGAGTTGTATCTATTATAGGATGATGTAGGTTGGATCACTGTAACAGTTTCATTGTCTCTAATCGGTCCTTGTAGTTTTCTCAACGCTGAATGACTTGGAATTGGAGGATCCAGTCAAGTCACCCCTTCAGTTCCTCGAAACTCTGAACCAAGAAGATCTTGCGTTCAGAGTTTTTCTTTTGCAAACTGTTGAAAGCCCTGTTTACCGAAGCAGTCTTGCTCACTCATCTCACCAAGTCTTCCATTTGCTCATTTTACAATCAATATCACTGACGGAAGTTAGATCAAGACCTCCTTTGTTCTTTATAGACCAGATCTAGTCCCCGAGTTAGAACGATACCTTCCTGAGTCTCTACCCATTTGATCACCCATTAAATTTATCGTGACATAACACTGATGGGTGATGGGCTCTTCTCCTGTCGCAATCCAGGAGTGACTTTTGACGTCAACATTTCTGGTGTCGTTGTCGGGGACGAAGTTGAATATTTTCCCCGGGATTGAACGACAACGATCAACTGATTCTGAAGGTGCATCAGATATAAAAACTATTGAGATTGCTACTGTGCACCTAGCGACTCCACTAACGCGACTCTGTTGGGAAATTCCATTGTTGCAAACCCATAAGTAGCTCCATTGTTTCAACCGTGGCTTCTAGAGGTAGACACACAAGGTCTAATCCGCAGCTGCCGTTAGCACCACCTGAAGCTGATCGAGAGAAGATTATTAGAAAGGGAAAGTACTCTGGAGACGGTACTTCTACTGCTAAACCAGGTATTTCTGATAGTTTTCATGATTTTATAGAAACTCCAGCCCCTTCATTTTGTCCTGTTTTATTGCCTTCCGTCGGGGTTTCCCGTAGTCTAAATTCCGGAAGTGTTCCTGCTGGGTTTTCTCCTCCTCGTCTCGAATTAGTAGGAGAAACTCTTGTCACCCCTTTCTCTCCCGAGGTGGTACCCTGGTTCAGACCCAACGCCTCTAAATATTTTCCTACCCTGGGTTTTATCACCCGTCCTCCTCCTGTTATTACTGTTGCTGAGGGAAGGGAGGTTTCTGTGCCTTTGATCCCACAAGGCAGTTCTCCGGATTTGCTACAATCCCCCTCCCACTCTGTAGGCTCAGCTCCTGTCTTTCTGCTTCAAACCTCATCTCCTCCTAGTTCCCCCACATCTGTTGTTCCTATGGCTGGTGCTAATCCCCCTCTAAGTAGAATGGATGCCATAGTAGCTTCCAGATATGCTCCCTTAATCCTACCCCATCCTATGAATCCTCTCCCTACTGGAGATTACTTGAAGTATATGCCCAAGTTCATTGGCAAAGGGGACATAGCTGCGGAAGAGCACCTGGCTGCTTTCTACAGTTATGCAGATAACCTGAACATTGAAAATGAAGATGTCTAGATGAGAGTCTTCGTCCAAAGCCTAGATGGTGAGGTGAGGAAATGGATTAGGGGATTGGCCCCCAGATCTATTGCTGGAATTGAAGCCCTAGATGGTGCTTTCCTGAGGCAGTGGGGAGATAAGAAGGATTTCATGTATTACATGACAAAGTTCGGTTCTTTGAAGAAGATGGAAGGAGAGTCTGTCTTTGACTTCTCCAAAAGATTCAATAATATGTATAATAAGATTCCTACTGAGATAAAGCCCTCAGAAGTCTCTACCAAAATTTCTTATGCTAGTGCATTCGACCCTGACTTATGTCTTCTATTGAGAGAAAGAAGAGCTACCTCCCTAGCTCATATGCAAGATGCGGCCATAGGGGTGGAATCTAACGTATTAGCAGCTGATAGGATGCGAAACAAGACTGATGCAGATAGGAGAAAGGGAAGATCTGAAGCCTCAACTTCTAGCCCCTCAGTGCCTCACCCTCAAATGGATGAACTAACCAAGATGGTGAAGTCTCTGTCTGCAGAGATAGAGAGAATGAAGGTGGAGGGGAGGCAAGCATACAAAGGTCCTCAAAATGCTGAAAACAAAGGAGGTTTCCGGAGGCCAAACAGTATTGCTCCCCCGACTATGCAAAGAGACCAGAGGGGAAGAGATAGAGAAGACCAGAAAATTTAGACCCCTTTTCAAAATAATTTTGTGGCCGATGAGGAAGAAGGGGAAACAGATGGGCTTGATCCTGAAATCCATTGCTTCGGAGACACTCCTCATTTTCCTCATCTCACTCAATCAGCATATGAGGAATCTCTCGTGGAAAGTCATCTAAATGAACTTATCAAGGGAGACAAGGCTAGTAGCAGCCAAGGCAGGTATAACCTGAGGTCCAAGAAAAAGATAGCAGCACCTGATGTTCCTCAACAGTTCCCTAGAACAGAGAAACCTGCTAGTGAAGTAGCAGACAACAACAAAGGTAGGAAGGCCCAACCCCTCCCTCCAATGGTCCAGAGTCATGTTCCTGAAGTGAGGGAGATCCCAAAGCTTACTTCTTCTTTCAACTTTGAGCATGAAATTCAAAAAATTAGAATCCCTGTGCCCCTCACCGAATTGATTAAATAGGAAGAGTTCAAAAAATGATTCTCTGAGCTATTACAGTCTGAAGCCTCGTGCCTTCCCACATACTCAATCAATTTGCAAGATGAAAGGCCTGCAGTTATTCTAGGTCATATGGTAGAAGACATGAATGATTCATCCCCTCCCTTCTACACATCCTTGAATATACATGACAAGGTACTACACAATTGTTTGATGGATTCAGGGGCTTCCCACAACCTCATGCCCAAAACTGTCATGGAATAATTAGGAATAGAAGTCACCAGACCCTATCATGACCTCTATTCCTTTGACTCTAGGAAAGTCCAATCTCTAGGAGTCATCAAAGACTTGGTCGTGACCTTGTTTCAATTGCCCATGAAAAGTGTGGTCATGGATGTTGTAGTGGCCGATATCCCCCCCAAGTTTGGTATGTTGTTATCAAGATCTTGGATAAAAAGAATGTGGGGAACTCTGCAGATGGACCTAACCTATGCTACTATTCCAGTATTTGGAGGGGAACATAGAAGACTATACAGAGAAGCCCAGCTGGCCTATATAATCAGTGATGAAGCCAATCCTACCAACCATCCCATTTTTTCCCTGGACACTGATTTAGATTCCAGTTTACTACAACTCACTAATGCTCCCAAACCTCCTCTAAAACTCAGAAATCATCCCACCACTTCTCATGAATTTCCTCCCTCCATCACCCTCATCTGGAAAATGTTTTTTGATGGAGCCTTTTCCGGGGAAGGCGTTGGTGCTGGGGTATTCTTTGTGTCACCTGCTTAGGAAACCATATTTTTGTCATACAAGCTAGAATTTGAAGCTACCAACAAAGTGGCAGAATATGAAGCTCTTATTCTAGGATTAAGAGCTACAAAGGAAATGAGAATTCAGGAGGTAGCAGTGTTCGAAGATGCAGAATTGGTAGTCCAACAGATTATAAACGCTTATCAGGCTAAGCATCCTTGACTCAGGAGTTACAAAAATGAGGTATGGGACCTAATTGATAGTTTCTTCTTAGCATTTAACATTTCTTTCATCCCAAGAGAGAAGAACACAGTGGCATATTCCTTGGCTACATCAACAAGCAATTTCAAAGTGCCCTTGCCACCCAAATTCTTGGAAGTAAAATACAGGCCCTCCATACCTGACAATGTCAAACATTGGAAGGTGTTCGAGGATGATCTTGAGATCAAAATATTCTTGGAGATTGTTGGAGAATTTTCAAAGATGCATATAGACCAAGACTCTGTCTCTGAAGAAAATCTTGATGGGGGTAATTTTCTGAATAAGATTGCAGAGCGTAACATTGTGCAGCTGCCCAACAATCATATTCCAAGGGGACTAGTTCCTTTGGAAAGGATTTTTGATAGAAATGATGTGGCATTAAAAGGGGAAATCTCAGAGGATGACACTGATACAACTCAATGCAACATTGGCACTGAGAATGAACCCAAGTTTGTCAAATTGTCTAGAAGTCTGACAAAGGAGAAGAGGGCTGAATACGCTGAACTATTGAGGGAGTTTGCTAATGTTTTTGCCTTAACCTATGAAGATCTCAAAACATATGACACTTATGTCATTGAGCATAAAATCCTGTTGAAAAAGGAGGAAAATCCATTTAGGCAGAAGCTAAGATAGATCCATCCTATGTTGCTGCCTATCATGGAGAGGGAAGTGAAGAAGCTGCTACAGGCCCAGATCATTGTGCCACTGAGATATTCAGAGTGGGTGGCCAACTTGGTCCCAGTAAGGAAGAAAAATGGAGAAATCAGACTCTGTGTAGATTTTAGAAACCTGAACAGGAACTCACGAAAGGACAATTACCCCTTACCAAAAATGGAACATATATTGCAGAGGGTAACAGGAGCATCCATGATTTCCATGATCGATGGCTTCTCTGGCTACAATCAAATCTCTGTTCTGCCTGAGGACAGGGAAAAGACGGAATTTACCACTCCATGGGGCACCTTCATGTATGCTAAAATTCCTTTTGGATTGATGAATGCAGGGGCAACGTTTCAATGTGCCATGGACATAGATTTCATTGGGGAAAAGGATAAGTTTGTGGTCATCTATCTGGATGACATAACCGTCTTTTCAAAATATGATAAAGAACACTGTTGTCACCTTAGGAAGGTTTTCCTGAAATGCAGGAGTTTTGGCATTTCATTGAATCCCAAGAAATCTTTGTTTGCCATGAAGGAGGGATAATTACTGGGCCACATAGTATCAACAAAAGGAGTCAAGATCGATCCTAGTAGAGATGAGGCAATATAGGCCTTATCAATCCCAAGATCTAGGAAGGAGGTCCAATCTTTCCTTGGTAAGATTAATTTTCTAAGGAGATTTGTTTCTAACTTTGCTGAAGGGGTAAGACTTATAACAACCATGTTGAGGAAAGGAAACGAAGTGAGGTGGACTTCCGAATCGCAAAGTTCCTTTGAGAAGATAAAGAAGGCCTTGACTGAAGCTCCTGTGCTTATCAGTCCCGATTACTCAAAGGATTTTCTTATTTTCTCCTTTGCCTCACCTGACACAGTGGCTGTTGTTTTATTACAGACAAACGAGGCCGGGCTAGAGAAGCCTATTGCCTATTTTAGCAAAGCTCTGAGGGATGCTAAAGTCAGGTACGACATTATGGAGAAGCAGGCCTATGCCCTGGTAAAGGCTCTCAAAGCCTTTAGAACCATGTCCTGCAGTAAAAAATCATTGCCTATGTCCCCTCGGCAGTTGTTAAAGACATTCTTATTCAGCTTGACATAGACAGGAGGAGGAGTAAGTGGATAGCCAAGATCCTTGAGTTTGACTTAGAAATAAGGCCTACCAAATTAATCAAAGGTCAAGGTTTAGCTAAGTTGTTGGATGAAGAAAATTGCAAAGCTTTGGGGGTAGGTTTCATAAATGAATGCTTAGAAAATCAACAGGATCAGTTGTCTAATATAGACCCTCAAGCAGAACCCCCGTTGGCTCGATGTCCCTGGTATAAGGATGTCATATATTTTCTGTAGGAGTTACGGCCTCTAGATGGCCTGCAAAGAAACAAGGCAAAGCTCTGAAGCTCAAAGCAGTCAGGTATTGCCTTGTCGATCAAGTTTTATATTGGAAAGATCCCCTGGGGGTGCTTTTGAAATGTATGAATCCACAAGAGGCTGATAGGATCATGGTTGAATTTCACGATAGCCAATGTGGAGGGCATCATTTATGGAAAGCCACAACCTACAAAATCCTCAGGGATGGATACTACTGGCCCACCGTATTCACTGACGTCTGCAGAAAGGTCAGATCCTGTATCAAATGTCAAATATTTGTAGGAAAACAACAACTCAAGTCTTTTCCTTTAAAGCCTGTGGTTGTTTCAAGACCTTTCCAGCAATGGGGCCTAGATTTTATTGGAGAAATCCACCCTGCTTCCAGTGGGCAGCACAGATGGATCCTGACTGCTACAGATTTCTTTACTAAGTGGATTGAAGCTATCCCCACCAGGAGTTCTTCCCACAAGGTAATCATTGGATTCCTGGAAGACCTCATCACAAGATTCGACTGCCCAAGAAAGATTGTTACTGATAACACAACCTCTTTCAGGGCTGAGCCGTTAGCCAAGATCTGTGAGCAATTTGGGATCAAACTGATTCACTCCACCTCATACTATCCCCAAGGAAATGGTCTAGCAGAGTCCTCCAACAAAAGCCTGATAAGGATCATCAAAAAACTATTGGAGGATAACAAAAAGGCCTGGCATTCAAAGTTGAAATTCGCTCTATGGGTCGTTCGAGTGACCACAAAGAGATCTATAGGCATCTCCCCTTTCCAATTAGTCTATGCAGCAGAAGCTGTTTTCCCTTCTTAGCTAGCCATTCCTGTAGCAAAGTTCTTCCAGGATTATCAAGAAGAGCCCGATGACATGATCAGAAGAGTTCATCAACTGGTGGAAGTCCAGCAGGCCACAGAGCAGGTAATGAGAAAAATTCAGAACCATCAGTAGAAGATCAAGCAGGTTTTTGATAAGAAGGCCAAGAAAGAGGATTTCCAGATCGGAGACCTGGTACTGAAATGGGATGCTCCTAAGCAGGATAAGGGCAAGCACGACAAATTTGAGGCCCTGTGGATCGGGCCTTTCAGGATCTTTGAAGTGTTTTCAAATAATACCTACAGGTTGTGAGATTTGAAGGATCAAGAAGTTTTCAATGGCCCTGTGAATGGGCATTTCCTGAAAATATTTTTCTCTTGAGCCACACATGGTTTTTCTGCGATTGTAAATATTGTTTTTCTTTTTCATCTTTAAGTTTTAAATAATGACTCCATAACCCAACAACAAGGCACTGAAACTGCAAAATGAGTCCTTAGAGCATCACAGGGACGACTCTATCCCCCATGGAGCCTAATTTTAACAACAATTTTGTATTGGGCACAAGAGTACCCAGGTCTGCAGGTTGCACGAGAGGTGCCCAAGCACAGAACGGAAAAATCTCATTTCGGGCTATAAGTCAAGTGAGCGGGCCATGTTTTGTGTCGGCGGCTGAGATCCATCTATAGAACAGATCGACGGTCATCGGGATTTTGGGGCTACCAAGTTGCCCAAGATATAGCACAAGAGACAGCACCTATATTTCAAGACAAAATCTGGGCCGTTCGATCCATTTGGGGCAGGGGGCAGCCAGTCGACATTTTGGGGATCGACATTTTAAGAGACAAGGGATCTCCCATCCACTGTAGCTGAAGTTGTCGAAATGCGAAATGTCGAAGGTACCTTTGAAACAGATCCCACGGTCCTAGCACCAGGTCATGTCAAGTGAGCCTAGGAATGGAGGTAGCCCCCTTTTTATGATAAAGCCATCTCGATCGTTCATCTGAAAGACACGCAGTGCAAGATCTGATCCACGAGTGGGGCCTTTCAGGATTTTCATAGTGAAGCCACCGATGTCATCTTAATCGTCCGATCCAAGGGATGCATGGTGCGTGATTAGGCTATGTCGCCACCTCGCCTATCACGACTTTGAAAAACGAGGATCAGCCTCCTCCCAGCCGCAAGATGCGAAGTGCTGAAGGCGTCCAAGAGCCGGGGCCACATTATTGTCGATATGATCAGGACCGTCCATCTAGAGGGACGCCTGGCACACGGTTAGGCTATGTCGCCACCTCACCTTTCATAGCTTCGAAGTACAAGGAGCAACCTCCTCCCATCCATGAAATGCGAAATGCCGAAAGCGCCTTTGAAGATAGGCACAGGGTCACAGCCCGTGGTCACTTGGGGAAATAGAAAAGGCTGTACAAAGGAGGCCAGAAGTGTCGAGTTGAGCTTCAGAAGGGGGGCACCGTGTTCTCTAGGTGTCGGTTCGACTTGATCTCAATCTTGAAACCTGCTTGGAATGAATGAAGAAGAGAGGGGGTGGCTAAAACCTCACCTCACTCATTAATTGCGAGGTATGGAGGTCTCGACAGGAAGTCCGCTCGTGGTGGTCCTCTGTACTGGTTTTCCCGCAGAAGCCATGCCGATGTCCTCTACTCACCAAGGAAGTCTGTGCATGCTAATTCGACATTTAAGGGCTCAACTACCCCTTAGCATGAACCATGCAGAGTTAAGATGGCCTATGATAGAGGAGTGCAGGCCAGATTTGATTGATGGTTGAGCGAGGCTCCCGATTGTAAAGTTTTAGCGAAGCATTGGTTATTCTGGTTATGTATTAACATCTGAGACTTCTTGCCTTATGAATGTCAACTTCTTTCCATGTCTTTGTTTATACTGTATTAGAACAACTCGAAATTGGAGGATCCAGTCGAGTTTTATCTGTTATAGGATGATGTAGGTTAGATCACTATAACAGTTGAATTGTCTCTAATCGGTCCTTGTGGTTTTCTCAACACTAAATGACTTGGAATTAGAGGATCCAGTCAAGTCACCCCTTCAGTTCCTCGAAACTCTGAACCAAGAGGATCTTGCATTCAAAGCTTTTCTTCTGCAAACTGTTGAAAAGCCTGTTGCCTGACGCAATCTTTCTCACTCATCTCACCAAGTCTTCCATCGACTCATTTTACAATCAATCTTACTGACGAAAGTTAGATCAAGACCTCCTTTGTTCTTTACAGACCAGATCTAGTCCCCGAGTTAAAGCGATACCTTCCTGAGTCTCTACCCATTTGATCACCCATTAAATTTATCGTGACATAAAACTGATGGGTGTTGGGCTCTACTCCTGTCACAATCCAGGAATGACTTCTGACGTCAACACCGAGAGATAAGACTCAGGGTGAGTCTTAAAGCTAGATATTTGCAGTAAGGTAATTGTGCAATATTTGGGAAGTTTTTCCCTCTCTCTTTCTCAAAACTATAGGACCTCAAACAATATCAACTCTTAAAGAATTTTTTTAAGTTATGAAGATGAATTAAACATTTTTCTCCTCTTTAAGATGCAATGTGTACGACATAGTTATGAACATTCAACCTTTCTTCTTCAATGTGTAGCCATCAACTTAATTATAATAAAGGTGGTTGATATATGCTTAATTATATTAAAAGTGGTTGATATATGTAACTTAATTATAATAAAGGTGGTTGATATATGTTTAATTATATTAAAAGTAGTTGATATATGTTTAAGAATAACAGTAAAAAGTATTGACGTTCCTTATCAATTTTTTTATTTTTAATGTGTAATGTGTAATTGTTATTAATATAATTATTAAAATGATTGATATAAATTAGTATTTTTTTTTAAATATAATGCATAATTATTAATATAATTAGATTAAAAATTAGTAATTTTTTAAAATATAATATATAATTATTAATATAATTAGATTAGAAGTAATTGATATAATTATTTAATATAATCAAATTAAATGTAGTTGATAAAATTATTAATATAATTAGTAGTTGATATATGTTAATAAGATAAATTAATTCAAAAATATCAATACCCGATATTATTTTTTCTTATTTTTCTACAATGCAATTTTTTCTTATTTTTCTACCATGCAATGTAATTATTAATATTAATATATTAAAAGTGATTTATAGTAGATAGAGGTTATTAGTTTATTTTATATGGTATTTTTTAAATGTATTAGAAGTGGTTGATATATGTTAATAAGATAAATTATTTTAAAAAATATCAATACCCTTTATTACTCTTTCTTATTTTTCTACAATGCAATGTGTAATTATTAATATAAATATATTAAAAGTAATTGATAAATGTTAATATGATAAATTATTTAAAAAAATATTAATACCCTTTATTATTCTTTCTTATTTTTTTATAATGCAATGTGTAATTATTAATATAAATATATTAAAAGTGATTCATAATAGACAGATGAAAGAAATTATTAGTCCTGCCAAGGGATTATAGCAATGAGTTTGCTTTTGATGTGACATTAATTTGCTTGTTACTATAAGTTTGTGTATGGGATTGTGTGGCTTAAGAGCCCTTGCAATAATTTTTTTTGTTGGCTAGGTGTTTGAAATGAAATCTGCAAAAGTCGTGAGACTCATCCACCGTCAAATTAGTCTCGACAAGTAATCTTAGTTGTTGATCTATGGCCCGATCAAAATGAATATCAAATTCATCATGATGCTTTCTTTAGGTGGCTTTATAATGTAAAAGTGGTCTCATGTAGTTTAAATGTGAATGGGTGGGCCATGGAACCATGCACAGAACGTTATATTTTATATGAGGGGCCCATCTCTTCCAGATCAAACTTAATAATGAGTGCAAATGGATATGGACCATCGATCATATGGTGCACCCATTGGAGTGATCAACGGATATATCTCAACATGACTCCGAAGAGGGAGACTCCAAGCTAACTGGAACCGGTAATCCATTGGAGTGAGATCTGTTGGAGGTGTTGTGCTAAAACTTAAAGAGTAATTCCAACGATGAGGAACCCGAGGACTATAGATCTTGTAGACAATGGTCGTGATTTTCTTTATGTCCTTTAGGACCTAAAATCACATCCCAACCGTTGATCTATAACTGAAACAACTATGAGTTGTTGATCTGGCTCGACCAAGAGAAAAATTCATCTAAGGCTTTGACAAAGTCATGTTGATGTCATCTTAGATACATGGTGACTTTCTGTTGGTCCTTGTTGGTGTTGATGTGGCAAATATGGATATCATGTGTCACTTGGTTTCAAGATGTTGACCTATGAATCTAGTGGGTTCCACATGTCCATGTGGCAGGTTCATATTGGCCCGGAGCCTGGTATGCTTTGAGATCTAGAAATTAATTTGGAGCGTTGATCAGATGGTACACCCATCGAAGCGATCATGTGTTAGGTCTCAATAGGACTCTTAAAAGGAGACTCCAATGAGGGATACTACGATGAGGGAGACTCCGAGCTAATTGGAATCGTTGATTAAGAGTTGAGCGCGCGATCATTTACCTATAGTTGTCTGATCAGTCAGGGTCCACAACACTATTGGTGCTTAGTTCCTAGGTTGTGGTCCTGTGGTAATCCCATTGGTTAATGAAACTTAGGTATTTTTTGGGGTGCGATAGGCCTTGTTTGACCTCTGATAAGCACCCAAGGGCTTAAATATTTCCTTTGGCATAAAATGGGCATGATTTATTTGTTGCTTTCTTCTATCTGCCTCCGAATAATTTGACTCTTGGCTTTTCAGAGGATATGGAAGATCGCCCTCTGTTTATAACTCACTCAATCTCATGCTTATAAATTCAGTCAACCTTCATTTAATGGGCAGGAAAAAAATGTTACTAACATTCAACTCTGGTGGGGACAACATACCCCCGTGGTCTGCTAAGAATTGTAGACCAAGTGATTTCTTTTGTTGGGTTATGAAGTCTTCCCAAAATGATACATCTCTCTAATACTTGAAAACTTATCGGATATGTGACACAAAAGTGATAAAAAAATTAGAAACGTTAGAACCCTACCTACTTGTTGAAGTAATGAATGGTGAGTGAAGTAAAATTTAAAAATTAATGGAAAAAAATGAAAAGGATTTATTTATGTACATGTTAAGAAAAATATGCAGTGATCAGTACTACAAGAAGTGTTTGAGGAACCTCACATTCACAGGATCCCCAAACAATTCTATATTGAGCTAGGATAACTCATATGTGTTGCTACCTTGCACTGCAACAACTTGGAAGGGTCCAAGACAAATATTGTCAAATTTTGCATGTTTCCATTTAGATTCCATTCAGGCATCCCATTTCAAGACCAAATCTCCTATTACGAAATTTATTTTGTCAAATATTTCTTTCACTCTTGCTTGATGGATTTGAGAATTTATCTGAACTTACTCTCTTACCTGTTGGACTTCAATAAGATGATTAATTCTTCTCTACATGTCATCTGATTATGCATCCTCATTTTGCAGTAGCTTCATCACAGGAAGGATGAGTTGAATGGGGAAAATGGCTTCCAACCCATATACTAGATGAAAAGGGGAAGTTCCAATGGCCCTTTTAACGCTGACTCTATCTTCCCATAAACCTATTTTAGGTGGGAATCCCATGGCTTCTTGTTTTGGGACAACATCTTATTAATAATATTGATGAGTTTTTTATTAGAGGATTCATCCAAACCATTTCCTTGTGGATAGTAACTAGTAGAGTGTCCCAACTCTATGTTATAGTCCTAGAAAAATTTAATCAATTTGGAAGATTTGAAAGCCTGAGCATTATCAGTGATGATCTTTCTTGGGCACTCGAATCTGGCCAATATATTTTCCTCTAGGAACTTTATGATGACTTTATCGGTGGAAGATCTTGTAGGGATGGCCTCTACCCATTTTGTGAAATAATCTGTGGTTGTCAAAATATATTTATGGTGTCCACTTGAATTTGTATTAATCTCACAAATGCAATCCAATCCCCATTGTTGAAAAGGTGTCTCAACGTTGATTGGTCTTAGAGGGAGGGGAAATTTTTTTTTCTTTCCTGCAAGCATTTGACATTCTACACATGCTCTAACCCTGCAATTTACATCAAAAAGTAAAGAGGGCTAGTAATAACCATCCCTGAGGATCTTATATGTAGTGTCTCTCCAAGCATGGTGGCCTCCACATACACCCTTGTGAAACTCAATGACATTTCCATCAATTCCTTCTTTAGTGATTCAATTTAGTAGGATTCCCCTAGGGTCCTTCCAAAACGTATTTTCCACAAAAATGCAATACTTTGTAGCCTTAAGTTTAATAGTCCTAGCCTTGGCTTTGTCCCATGTTGGTAAGTAGATGAAATTTTGCAAGTAAAAAATGACGTCTTTATACCAATCAAACTGAGAAAATTTAGAATTTACCTCGAAGTATGGTTCTTTTCTTTCATCCCCTTCAAACTCTGCTGCTATGGTGTTTGTTGATGGTGCATCCAATCATAAAACTATGTAGTCAGACTCAACCAAAAATTTGGCTAGTCCTTTTTGTTGGAATACT
>ML807780.1:175965-186052 GCA_009831015.1 Picea engelmannii
ATGAGCACTTTATACCACTTTTATACCACTTTTATACCACTTATGAGAACTTTATGAGTGGAATATTGTGCATAGAGGTTTGTTAGGAATCATGGGGTGATAGAGATTCTTTAGATTGCTCCCTCATTCAAGGATGTGGTCATCGGGTAAGCAAGAAAGACATTAGAGATGGGTGGTGTAGGAAAGGGTAGTGAAACAATAGGAGACTTGAGAAATCCTGTGAGGAGAGAGAACACTAAATCACCAAGAGAATCGAGAAATCCTAGGAGGAAGGAGGAAAAAATAAAAGTGCTTTTCTAGCTAAGATCTAGAGGAAAATCCATAGTATGAGGTGACCTCTAAAAGAATTGGTAGCTACTTTAATTGTATAAAGGATGATGTGGTTATAGAAAAGTTCATGGGTTGACTGCTCCGAATTTATACATGGAATGAAGTGAAATACAGATGTATAGAAAAGAAACACACAAAGATACAATAAAAATGACTTCTATTAATAAAGAGAACTTACTAAAACTATAAAAATGCAGACTGAAACAAACTTGTTCGAATGGTGGCACTTATCTCTAAGAAGAGATGTGACGGATACACTCATTTGCAAGAAGATGAGTACAATGAGGATCCAAAGGAATTTTTAACATAAAACATAAATGAGAAAACCCTAAACATCCAAAACCCTAACCTCGGGAGATGAAACGCCAAAAGGCTTGTGGGCTTCGATGGGGGTAGTTGATACATCAACTTCCCGAGGGTGTAACTTTTGTATACAATCTCTGTTTAGGAGGATCGATACATCGTTGGGAAGGTATAGCCAAGGAGTACATATTCCATTTAACCTCGCATTTGATTTTGGTTGTAAGTTAAGCATTGTCGAGCCCAAAAAACATTGTTTAGGGCCTCAAAACGACCCTGGAAGTTTGGGAATAAAAAAAATGTAAAAGAAACTACCAAAATGGAAATTGTTCTTTGAGCCAGTGGAATAGGTGGGTGGCCACCAATAGCCACCTGGATTACTCCTCCCCCCTTAAGAAGCAATGGTCTCCATTGCTTTGAGTGCCCCCATCATATGGGGAAACTTCTATTGAACTTGGATCTTGTGAGCCACTTTACTTGGTGCAGGAGTTGCCCTGCTTTGAAAACCTGATAAGGCTAGATCCTTTGTTGGTGAGTGCCCTTAATCTGATTTTCTCTTATCTAACCAATGGTTTCATGTTCCATGCATTCATGGTTTAGCTCTGTTAGTGGAGTACCCGACTATAATGAAATTCCCAGATTAGCTTTGCACGCTGACTTGAAAGAAAACATAGATGACTCAGATGACATAGCAATCCATCATGGAGATAAAATCATGGAACTATTTTTCTTGTGCTCAATGTATGATAGGAAGTGGCAAAGATAGATTCATTATTGTATAATTGTGGCCATCTGAATGTCTCATGTCCATAGGAGTTGAGAACTATGGTTAGTGTTTCCATTAGGGCTCGACTGAGGCAATCTGTGGCATGGTTGGTGCTACCCTTATTGTACTTGATATTCAAGTGGAATTGTTGCAGGTATGTGGACCACTTTTGATGGCGATCATTTTGTAACTTTTCTTGTGTCTACATGAATTGTAGAGGCCTATGATCAGTATGGATGATCGTTTCCTTCCCCAGAATGTAATGCTTCCACTGCTAGCATGCCTGCACAATGGAGTACATCTCTTTATTGTAAGTGGAGTATATCCAAATAGTATTATATAGAGTTTTGTTGTGATAGGCTACTGGATTCCCATGATGAGTGAGGACTGCACCAATATCATAGTTAGAAGCATCTGTCTCAAACTCAAATTGTTGTTGCAGGTTTGGAAGAATAAGAAATGGAGCTGACAAGAGGTGGGATTTAAAATCCTTGAATGTTTTATGTTGGGGTGCAGACCAAACAAACCTTTTCTTCTCTCCATCCTTGGTCACCTAGATTAGGGCCTAATAAATATGAGATGACCCCAACAAAAACTGACAACAGAAGTTGGCGAGGCCCAAGAAGCTGTAGAGTTGGTTCATTGTCTTCGGGGCCGTCCAATCGTTGATGAATTATATCTTGGATGGATCGACATGTACACCCTGCTCATCCATGATGTATCCAAAATATTGGATTATATGCACATTGAAGGAACATTTCTCCAAATTTTCATATAACTTGTGTTGTTGTAGGGTTCCCAAGACCTGTTGAATATGATCCAAATGTTCCTCCCAGATTTTGTTGAAGATGAGGATGTCATCCAAATATACAGCCAAAAATGAGTTTGTGAATGGTTTTAATATATCATCCATCATCCACATGAATGTGTTCGGGGAATTAGTCAAGCCGAAAGGCATGACCAACCACTCAAAGAGACCTTCTTTAGACTTGAATTTCATCTGCCACGCATTAGTTTTCTCAATAGACACTTGGTGGTAGACCGACTTCATATCAATCTTACCGAAAAACTTGGCTCCATTGAGGTGATCAAGAAGATCATCAATCTGAGGAATTGGGTATCAGTTCTTGACTGTAATATTTTTTAGGGATTTGTAATCAATACAAAGTCTCCATGTCCCATCCTTCTTCTGTACCAAAATAATTGGGCTCTCGCAAGGTGAGGAGCTTGGTATGATGTGGTCCTTCAGAATTAGCTCTTGGATATGGAATTTGATTTCTTCATTCTCCATAAGAGAACGCCTATACACAAGGTCATTAGGCAGAGGAGCACCAAGTGTCAGATAAATTGAGTTCTTTACCTAACAAGGCATAGGAATCCTAGTAGGCGAGGTGAATATGTCTTTGTATTCCTCTACTATCGTGTCCACCTATCACTGTTGTGCACAGAGATCCCATGCAGAGGTTTTGATGGTTGTAGTGACCTTCCATTCGCCTTTTGATTGAACCATAAAGAGGAAAAAACTGTTGGTATGAGAGACCACCTTTATGCACTAGTTTTTGGAGATCAAAGAGACCACATCCTTTGGGATTGCCTCTGGTACCCTATAGACTCAATCTCCCAAAGTAATAATGCCACTATAGGGCCTAAATTCATAAAAATAATGGCGCTTCCACATATATGGTTTTCGTAACAAAACATCACAAACTTCGAGGGGGAAACATCACATAATACCTTGTCTTTGAAGGATTTGATGTCGTAGTGAAGGAGAAATTTTTGGCTGATGTGGATGTCCCGACCCTGGCTAAGCCAATAAATGGTGTATGGCTGAGGATGTGACATCGTTGTTAGGTTAAAACTCTTGAAAACTTATTCTAATATCAGGTTCTTCTGGATATCACTATCAATAATGAAATGGAGCAGATTCCCCTTCACCCACATCTGTGATTGGAAGAGGCGCTCCCCTTTTTCAAGATCCTCTAGTTCCTCTAGTTGGAATTTTGTAGTAGCAATGGTGACACTAGGTTCTGCGTCAATGATCCACTTTCCCTTTTCTAGTTATGAATCATAGTATGAATTGGAATCTAACCCTGTGGATTTCATCTCAGCCAACAATGACTGTTTGGAGTGACATTCATCAGTATTGTGCAAAGTGATTTTGTGGAACTCACACCACTTTCGAGTGTCCTTCGAATTCCCATCACCCTTCTTTGCTAGTGGCTTGGGATAGTTATCTTGGGGCTAGCCATCCTTTATCTATCCTTTGTTCAGGGAGTTAGGGCCACCTTTACCATACTTTGGTTGTTGTGTATTTGTAGAACCGAACTCCTTCTTTTTCTACTTAATTTTTTTCTCAATTTTGACAACATACCAATAAGTGGCTTCCAATGACGAGATGTCCAAAAACTCCATTTTGGTTGGGATGTACCTATGTAGAGACCCATAGTGTTTTAGGAATAGATGTCACTTGGATTATTTGATACTCATCTTGGTGCGTAAGGTATGGAAGGTATTTGTGAACTCTGGCACTGTTTGGCCTATCTCTTGGCGCAATTTAGTCCATCTTGTGTACTAGTCATAATAATTTCCAATAGGGTAATATTGTTCCTTGAGGGCATCAACAAAATACGCCTAGGTGGGTTCTGGTCCAAAAATTGCAGACTCTTCCTCGAAATGTTTCTCACATTAAGTCTCCCACCAATCTATGACATGGTGAAAGGCCTTAAGGAGCACGAAGGTGATTTTTTCACTGTTGGAAAATTTTTGGATAGACAATTAACCCTCTAGTAGACTTAAGCCTTCTTCCAAAGCGTTGGCATATATCTGGCCTTAAAATAAAGGAATATATGTAGAAATTTTAATACAAATTATGTATTGCCTGGATTCTCTTGACCTAACAATTATATGCCACTGTTAAATACATAATTGCTTCTACTAATATTCTTGCAGAATTTAAAACACGATCGCCAATTGCAATATCAAGAAGAAGGATCAATCACACATAACACATATGTTTTACCAGGAAAGCATAAAGCTAAAAACCCCACTATCATATATTATGTATATCATGGATCATGAAACAATCTCATACAAAACTCTAATCCAAGAGCTCTTAGTACAATACAATCATCTCACACTATCATACAAAAATCAACAAATACATGTGCCAATTCTCTGCCTCCAGACAACCTACCTCCTTTGCGCAATCCCTACTAATCTAAAACCTACAAATGATTTGAATTACTCTTGCCTAGGTTGCATATTGCTCATGGGCACATCCACTGTGTGTGTGATTGCATGAGTGCACTTCACTTAAATCACAAGTGATAGCCAAACTATCCCTTTCACCTATTATCTCAACTGGGTCTCCATTGGATTTGACATGATTGTAGTTAAAAGTGGTAAATATTCAGTTGCATGTGAGATCATTGATTGTGAATTAATTCACTAAACTTTCACTAGTGTAAGTTCAGTTACAACTAGTACAACTGATCTTAACTCACTTAAGTGAGTTAAAATAATTCACAACTCATATAACTACACTTATAACTCTGTTACAACTTCAAGTCACTTAGTTACAACTAATTCGACTTCCATATCCCACCAATCAACCTTTGAACTCGAATTTCCTATAGCTAATTGATTTTCCATTTCAGATAACTATTTCAAGTAATTATCAGATAATAGATTAATATTTATTGTCCAATTTATTTAAGGGAAAAATAAATTAGACACACATTTCTTGTTGACTTTTCAACACTCCCTCTCAACGAGAAAGGGATTATGCTTCACCCAAATCCTGTCTCTATGGTATTTGAATTTTCTCTCAGTGAGCGCCTTCGTCAAAATGTCTGCATCCTGATCTTCTGTAGGAATGTACTGAAGCAACATGATCTTCCACTACACAAAATATCTGAGATGATGATACCGGATATCTATATTCTTATATCTATCATGAAACACAAGATTAATCGAGAGGTTAATGCAAATCTAATTATCACAATGAATCACTGTCGGATCTAAATGAGAGCCAAACAAACCAACCAAGATATTTCTCATCCAGATAGCCTCACATGCAGCTTGACTCACTGCCATGTATTCCTCTTCCACTGAATTGAGTGCCACGGATCTTTGTTTCTTGTTGTACCAAGAAACAACTGTATATCTGATACTAAATATCCCTCCTAATGTTCTCTTTCAATCCGTTGGGCTACCTGCCAAATATGCATCCGTGAAGCCATGCAACTTCACCTCATCCGTCTGTCTGTACCATAAGCCATACTTAGATATGTCCCTCAAGTATTTCAGTACATGCTTACCCACCTTCCAAAAGATCTTGGTAGGATTAACCATCACTTGAATCAGCTGGTTAACCGCATAGAAAATGTCTGGTCTCGTGTTCACTAAATACATTAGCGAACCCACTAACTATCGATACATAGTAGCATCCACTACCTCTCTAGAAGTAGCATCCTCTTTCTTCCAATTTCCTGGAATAGGAGTATCCATGGGTTTTCATCCCTCCATGTGAAACTTACCCAGTATCTCCCTTGCATACTTTCCTTGAGACACAAAAAATTCACCATCTCGCTGCCATATTTCCAATCCAAGGAAATAATGAAGAAGGTTCAAATCCTTCATCTCGAACTCCTTTGCAAGGTCCTCCTTGCATGAGTGTATCAACTGCTCATCACCAGTCAATATTAAATCATCAACATAAATAACAATGATTAAAATCTTACCCTTGTATATCCATCTCGAACCTACCACTCATTTGTCAACCGGTCTTGGGACAATTTCCCATGCACTGTTTTGACAATGGAGTCATACTCCTCCACCATTGCATCAACCCAAGTAGGATCCTGTATTGCTTCTTGAAAGGAATATGGTTCAATCACAATACATTTTCTCATGAGAGCCATGTATCTAGTAAATTGATCAGGAGACTGTCTTTGTCTGCGCTATGAAGTAGGTGCTCCTACATTATGTACAACATCTAGTCTCAATCTATCAGCTTCATAGTGCGCTTTATTCCATTTCTGATGGATGGATCTGCTTGAGTGGATTCCTCCACTCCATGAAACTCCTCACATGGATGATCCACATATTGAGACTCATCTTTGGGAACCAACAGTTCCTCCTCTACATCCAAGTCTAGCACCCTCTCAAGCGACAACCACATGGCTTTCCCCTCATCAAATTTTATATCTCGTCGCATAACAGTCATCATACTGTTAGGAAAATACACATGATAATTATGGGGTGTTTCTGTGTACCCCACAAATATCCCAACTTCAACAGTCAGCTCCAGCTTCTTCCTGGCGTTCTTGGTCACATGCACAATCCTCTTCATCATCATTCTTTGATGAAGATCCATCTCTAGTGTTCCGCCTAAACTCCTCCTGAACCAAATCATCATCAACGAATTTTATTCCCACACTCCCCAGCTCATCCCGACATTGGAAAAACTTTGTGAGATATTTTGGAATGGAGTCGCCCTTCTCCATCTTGATCTTCCTGAGTTTATCTTTGAGTGCCAATTTCCTATGGTCACTATTGTTTTGGAATAGATCTGTCAAAGCCTTCCACATTGGATATGGTGTGGATTTCCCATGGAGGTTTGAGACAATGTGGTCTCATACTCCTTCCAATAGGATCCTCCTTGCCTTTGCCACTTTCTTTTGCCATGCATCAAGATTTGTAGTGTTTGCAACATTTGGCTTATGAACATCCTTGTCAATGAATTCCTTCAAGCCATTGTCTTCGAGTACCACCTTCATCCTGTCCTTCCAAGAAATGTAGTTCGAGCTTCCCTCAAGTGAATACTATAACCTCAATCCATTGAAATCCATTTCGATCTTGAATCAGCTGTAGCACCAAGAAATTCTTTCTAAAAATTTGAATTCTATCCAATCAAAAACTCAGCTTCTGCAATCTTCTACGCTCTGATACCATGTAGAAATTTTAATAAAAATTATGTATTGCCTGGATTCTCCTGATCTAACAATTATATGCCACTGTTAAATACATAATATCTTCTACTAATATTCTTACAGAATTTAAAAAATGATTGCCAATTGCAATATCAAGAAGAAAGATCAATCACACATAACACAGATGTTTTACCAGGAAAGAATAAAGCTAAAAACCCCACTCTCATATATTATGTATATCATGGATCATGAAACAATCTCATACAAAGCCCTAATCCAAGAGCTCTCAGTACAATACAATCGTCTCACACTGTCATACAAAAATCAACAAATACATATGCCAATTTTTTGCCTCCAGACAACCTACCCCCTCTACGAAATCCCTGCTAATGGAAAACCTGCAAATGATTCGAATTCCTCTTGCTTAGGTTGCACATTACTCATGGGTACATCCACTATGTGTGTGATTGCATGAGTGCACTTCACTCAAATCACAACTAATAGCCAAACTGTCCCTTTCACCTGTTATCTCAACTCGGTCTCCACTGGATTTGACATGCATGTAGTTAACAATGGTAAATATTCAGTTGCATGTGAGATCAATGATTGTGAATTAATTAATAATTAATTCACTGAACTCTCACTAGGGTAAGTTCAATTACAACTAGTACAATTGAGCTTAACTCATTTAACTGAGTTAAACTACTTCACAACTCACATAACTACACTTATAACTTTGTTACAACTTCAAGTCACTTAGTTACAACTAATTCAACTTCCATGTCCCACCAATCAACCTTTAAACTCAAATTTCATATAGCTAACTGATTTTCCATTTCATTTAACTATTTCAAGTAATTATGAGATAATATATTAATATTTATTGTCCAATTTATTTAAGGGAAAAATAAATTAGACACACATTTCTTGTTGACTTTTCAACAATATAAAAGTTAACGTGTACCTTGAAGGGCGTCACACCTTCAAAGTGACTGCTAGTTGAAGGTTCTTTCGTTGTTGTTAGTAGCTGCTAAAGGATATGGGAAAAACTATACATCATCTTGTTCCTCTATTGATCCAGGGGATCAAATTTTTCTAAAAAATTCAAAGTGTTTGGAATCGCTTCAAATTGAACGAGAGCATAGGCCTCGTCGTTACGAACACAATGCAACTCATTTGGGTTCAAACGAACGTCGGGAGCGAGAGATATCGCGTTCTGTTCGAAATGAAAAACAAGCAAAAAAAGGGGTGCTGACTGTACAGTCCATACAGTCCGTACGAACGCTAACGTGATAGGCCATACAACATGTGGCAGGCTATACGACATGTGGCAGGTAGTTATTTGGACAGTTGGCATGTGACATGGCATGTTTGCAGCGAACGAGATGATGACACGTGGCCCAATCAATGGCCACCACGTGTCATATAACTATTGGTTTAAAATTATGTAGTTGGCCGGAGTCGACCCCGCGACCTCTGGGCAGGGGGGAGAGACTTGCGAAGATCCACCAACCGGTGTGCCACTGGTTGTTCCTTGTTATATATATGGAAAAATATGTATAAATGTTTTCATATGTGTATGTTTGGGGCACGACCGGGCTAGGGCTTAGCCCCAGCCCTTGGTCGCACATTGTATTAACATATGACCCAATGCTATACCATTTGGCGCGTGCACGGTTGTGTTTTGTTTTGGTTCCAATGGTTATACAAATGACCCACCATTTGTCCTTTGACCATTGTCTTGTGGAACGAGAGCCTATGTTAATACTTGTGCACAGTCACATGGGTCATATGACCTTGCCCTTGATGGTTAGGGGCTAGGTGCACCCATAACTGTCCTATAGTTTGTACGGTTCACGCGGTTGCACCCGGTGCTAAGTTTTTATGCTTAAATATGCGTGTGAGCTAGGTTGAGCCAACAAGGGTGGGTTTTGTAGATGCAGAGACAACAAGTTTGAAGGGGGGACTTCCAGGAAGCCTATCTTCTTCAATTTTTGGCCAAACAAGGTGCCAAAAAAGCCCAGATAGGGGTTTTTGGACGTTTTGAAGCCATTAGAGCAATCTATTTGGCATTTTTGAGAATTTTAAAGAACATTTTTTAGCACTTTGAGCAAATAATACAAATGATCCATTGGAAGCTGGACCAGGAGATGTAGCCCAAGAGAGGGGTGAACTCCTTTATCATTTGTTGTGTTATGTGTTTTCTGTTCATTGTTTTTGCTGTTGTTTATATGCATCTTGAATGAGTAAATCCTATTAAATTTGTGTTGCAAAGTTGATCCATTTGCATTTTAACACATAAAATTTAACTTGCAAATATTTTCAAGAATATAAGTCTTCTTCACTTTTAGATCAAGTTGGTATCAGAGCATAGGTTTTTGAAGCCTTGATTATTTGCAAGTGTTTTGTTTTCTGATGCTCACAAGGTTGAAACTCACAATAGGAGAAGGTCAACTTGTAGAGCCAAGTTCTCATCCTTCAAGGAGGAAGCATATATCATCACCGAAAGTTTCAAGGAGGTATTCACCAAGTATGGCTCATGAAGAGAGTCATGAACATGTTCCTGCAGAAGATGAAGATCTCAGAAAAGTTGTCATGGAAATGAGAGAGATGATGAAAATCTTGATAGAAAGGAATACAAGGTTGCAAGGTGAAGGCTCCAACCCTTCAAAGCATAAGGGAGACAGTGGTGATAAAACTCCAAATGGAAATGGAGGGAATGGTGCTTCTCCACCACCCTCTCCTCCATCTTCTTCTT
>ML807780.1:188783-228168 GCA_009831015.1 Picea engelmannii
TTATTGCTGGTCATTTTGGTGTAGGCAAGACAGTGGCTAATTTGCAAAGATACTGCTACTAGCCTAAAATGAATGAAAGTGTTTCAAGATATGTTCGAGGATGTTCGTTATGTGCCACAAGTAAACCTAGCAATCGAAAGTTGGGTTTATATACTCCACTTCCGGTTCCTTCTCGTCCTTGGGAAACTATTTCCATGGACTTTGTAGGAGGTCTACCTATGTCTAGATGAAATCATGATTATATTTATGTTGTGGTTGATCAATTTAGCAAAATGTGTATTTTGATGCCTTGTACGAAGCATTTTACAACTGAACAAATGACACAAATGTTCTTTCAAAATGTTTGGGTGCATTTTGGATTGCCTAAATCCATTATTTCTGATCAGGATTCTCAATTTGTTGGAAGTTTTTGGTCAAGTTTATGGGAACTCATGGACACCAAAATGAAAAAGAGCACAGCTTTTCATCTGCAAACAGATGGTTAGATAGAAGTGGTAAATCAAACAATGGTGCATCTTCTTCGTGCTTATAGTAGCAAGCATCCTAAACTTTGGGATGAGCATTTACACTACATTCAACATGCTTACAATCGAGCTAAGCACTCTTCGACTCAAATGTCGCCATTTGAAGCATGTTTTGGCTATTTGCCCAAATCCCCTTTAGATTTTTTCTTTGGGAAAGATATTGCTATTGATGGTCAATATGACATTGATAGGGAAGAAAAGTTCATTGAACAAATTTAGTCGATACATCAAATGGTGCAAGAGCAGTTCGAAAAGATTCAAGCCAAGTATAAGATGAGACATGACAAGCATCGTGTTGATCACAGTTTCCAAGTTGGAGATGAAGTTTGGATTTACATCAGTAAGGAGAGGCTTAAAGGAGAAGGTAAAAAATTGAAACCAATTTGATATGGTCCTTTCAAGATTATCGACAAGATTGGTAACAATGATTTTCGTTTAGATTTGCCTCTTTATATGCAAATGTATGCAGTTGTTAATGTTGAGAATTTGAAATTGTATGAGCCTCCTTTGATTGATGATCAAGGAGATCATGTTTAGATTCCTTCTATAGATGATTTTTTCCCAAAATATCTTACAGAACTGCATGAAGACACCATCCTTGACAGGAGAATGCGAACTTCAAAACGTGGAAATATGGAGTATCTTCGAGTTGGTCTTAAAGGTAAAAATACAAGCAAAGCCAAGTGGATTGAGGTTGGAAGGGTGAGGGAGCTATACCCTCATCTTCAGATAGACTAAAATTAGTCTTTTGGATGTCCAAAAGCTTTCCAATGGGGAGGTGTGATCCAGGGGATCAAATTTTGCTCAAAATTCAAAGTGTTTGGAATGACTTCAAATCGAACGAGAGCGTAGGCCTCATCATTACGAACCCAACACAACTTGTCTGGGTTCAAACGGACGTTGAGAGTGAGAGATATCACATTCTGTTCGAAATGACAAACAAGCAAAAAAAGGGGTGCTGACTGTACAGTCCGTACAGTCCGTACGGACGCTGACATGGCAGGTCGTACGACACATGGCAGGTAGTTATTTGGACAGTTGGCATGTGACATGGCATGTTTGCAGTGAACGGGATGATGACACGTGGCCCAGTCAATGGCCACCACGTGTCATATAACTATTGGTTTAAAATTATTTCGTTGGCTGGAGTCAACCCCGTGACCTCCGGGAAGGGGGGAGAGACTTGGGAAGAGCTACCAACCGATGCGCCACTGGTTGTTCCTTGTTATATATATGGAAAAATATGTATAAATGTTTGCATATGTGTATGTTTGGGGCGCGACTGGGCCGGGGCTTAGCCCCAGCCCTTGGTCGCACATTGTATTAACATATGACCCAATGCTATACCATTCGGCGCGCACGCAGTTGTGTTTTCTTTTGGTTCCAATGGTTATACAAACGACCCACCATTTGTCCTTTGACCATTGGCTTGTGGAACGGGAGCCTATGTTAATATTTGCGCACAGTCACATGGGTCATATGACCTTGCCCTTGACGGTTAGGGGCTAGGTGCACCCGTAACCGTCCTACAGTTTGCATGGTTCACGTGGTTGCACCCAGTGCTAAGTTTTTACACTTAAATATGCATGTGGGCTAGGTTGAGCCAACAAGGGTGCGTTTTGTAGATGCAAAGACAACAAGTTTGAAGGGGGGACTTCCAAGAAGTCTATCTTCTTCAATTTTTGGCCAAACGAGGTGCTAAAAAAGCCTAGCTAGGGGTTTTTGGACGTTCTGAAGCCATTGGAGCAGTCTATTTGGCATTTTTGAGAATTGTAAAGAACATTTTTGAGCACTTTGAGCAAATAATACAAATGATCCATTGGAAGCTGGACCAGGAGATGTAGCCCAAGAGAGGGGTGAACTCTTTTATCATTTGCTGTGTTATGTGTTTTCTGTTCACTGTTTTTTCTATTGTTTATATGCATCTTGAATGAGTAAATCCTATTAAAGTTGTGTTGCAAAGTTGATCCATTTTCATTTTAACACATAAAATTCAACTTGCAAATATTTTCTAGAATACAAGTCTTCTTCATTTTTAGATCATCTGTTGCACGAGGGATTCCTAGAGCAATAGTTTGAAAGTATATCCTACCCCATCGTCCCTCTTTTCTTCCACCATGGGAGGTTTCTTCAGCATGTGAGAGCAGCTATATTCAAGAGAAACAAGCTCGAGACCCAACTCTTTATACCCTGACCTCATCGGGGACATGCAATAATAATGAAAAGGAGAAGACTACTCTGATACCATTGATCCAGATTATTTTGAGAATGATGTTAAGGAATAAATATAACAAAGATATAACAATAAAATAGACAGAGATATTGCATAGAACACAACAATACATTGAAACTCAGATTCTATTACTAATTGTCTGAAAATACAAAAGTCTATAAAATGAAAAAGCACACAAGCTAGCTAGAATGGTGGTAGCTTATCTTTGAGAAGAGATGTGTTGGCTATGCTCATTCGTAAGAATACTATTACAATGAGACTCCAAAGGCATTTTTAACATAAAGCATAATTGATAAAACCCTAAACATCCAAAACCATAACTCGAGGAGATGAAACACCAAAAGGTTTGTGGGCCCGGATGGGGGTAGTTGATATGTCAACTTTTCAAGGGCATAAATTTTGCCTACAATATCATTTAGGGTTCTTGATACCTCATAGGAAATTTCTATATGAGGAGTACACATTCTGTTTAGGGCCTGAAAAAGTGTAGAAAAACTACCAAAATGAAAAATTGTTCTTTGAGAAAGTGGAATAGGTGGGTGGCCACAAATATCCACCTAGATCAACATCGCTCATGCTCAGATCCAATACTCTCCTTACCTGATCTGCAACAACCATTTTAGATTGAAAATCATGCCTCAGACTATGTTTTGGGTGCAATTCTCACTCAACATGGTCATCTAGAAACATATCATAGTGAGGCACTATCATATGTTGTTCGTAAGTACCCCACCTATGACAAAGAAATGTATTCCATTGTACAATCCTACCAACAATGGAAGCACTACATTCTTGGGAAGGAGACAATCATCCACACTAATCAAAATCCTTTGCAGTTCATGAAAAAAAAAGGAAAATTACAAAATGGCCACCATCAAATGTGGTCCACATACTTGTAGGAGTTCCATCTCAACATCAAATATAAGATAAGGAGCACCAATTGTATCGCTGACTACCTCAGTCGACCTCCAATTGTATCCTTAACCATGGTGCTCCACTCCTGTGGCCATGAGACATCCAGGTGGCCCCAAATCTACAAGAGTGATCATGACATCTCTACCACTTACCAGATGTTGGGAACAGATGCAACTATCACTAAATTTCATATCCAGGATGGATTGTTATGCCATCTAGGAAACCTCTTTGTTCCTTCAAGCGAGTGTGAGAAGGTAATTTGAGAATATCACTACTATCGGATGGCAAGAAATTTTGGAATGGAAAATATTGTGGAAGTACTACAAAATTATTTCTATTGGTCGAAACTTCACCAAGACGCCAACAAGTATATCAAGTCATGCACTTCCTGTGCTGTTGCCAAATCAACCACTAAGAATAAAGGCCTGTACACCCCTCTTCCTACTCCTGACATACCATGGGAATCCATCTCAATGGACTACATGTCGGGCCTTCCTTCAACCAAGCAAGGGAATGACTATGTTTTTGTGGTGGTTGATTGGTTATCTAAGATGGTCATCCTAATAGCCTGTAAGAAGGATATCATTGTGAAGGCCACTTCCAAGTTGTTCTTCGAATGGGCATGGGTACACTTAGGGATACCAAAAACCATCATATAAGATTAGGAAAATAGGTTCCTAAGAACATTTGGGTCTATCCTCTGGTCAGTGTTGGACACCAAGCTCACCAAAACCACTTCCTTCCACCCCCAAATTGATGGCCAGAAAGAGGTCATCAACAAAATGATCGTGCATATCTTGCGCATGTACAACTCCAAACATCCATGCACATGGGATGAGAGTCTACCATATGTTCAATACAACTACAACATATCCATTCATAGCTCGATCGACCACAATCCCTTTCAGGTGAGGTAGGGATTTCAACATTCGTTCCCATTGATGTCACGTTGCCCCTTGCATCCACAAAGGAAAATCATCCCATGCTCAATTTGAGGTCGACAAAGCCACCAAGTTTATTGAATGGATTCAACACATATGAAAACAATTCCATGATATTTTACATAAAGCCAATGCTAAGTACAAACAACGCCATGATCAACACTAAGTACCACATAAATTCCAGGTGGGTGACAAGATCTAGTTGCATTTGTAGAAAGAGTGCCTTACAAGACCCCATCGGAAGCTTCGTTCACTTCTCTATGGACCACACACCATTGATCTAGGTGGATATCGGTGGCCACCCACCTTTCCCAATTGGCTCAAAATAGGTTTCTAGCAATTTTGGCAATTTACTATTTTTAGCAGTTTTTAACTTCCGAGGCCATTTTGAGGCCCTAAACGATGTTTTTTGAGAAAATGGGGAGCAACATGGATCATAGATCAATTTTTCTCCCCCAAAAGTTGTAGTTCTCGGATATATATTTCCAACGAGCTATCATACGTCTAAAACATAGATCGTATGCAAAAGTTACGACCCCGGGAAGTTGATGCACCAACTTACCCAAACGGGGCCCACATGACTTTTGGTGCTTCATCTCCTAGGGTTAGGTTTTTGGATGTCTAGGTTTTTTGAAATTCCTGCTTATTGTAAAAAAAGTCCCTTAGAGCCTCATTGTAATGATCTCATCTTCTTGAAAATGCAAGTAGTCGTCACATCTCTTCTCAGAGATAATCTACCACCATTCTAGCGAGTCTTTCACTCTGTACTTTTACAGTCTCTGTACATTTATTTCATTAATAGAAATCGTGTATTACTGTATATTTGTGAGTCTTGTTATATTTCTGTTATATTTTTGTCTCTCTTGCAATATCTCTGAATATTTCTGTGTTATATCTCCACTCTCATTTTGTGCCGAAAATAATCTGGATCAACCATCGCCAAGGATATGGGTAAAAATGTTTTTTAGCTAAGTATTCCCACCTTCCTTGGTCTGCAGTGAGTGTTCAATGTGGACTTCCTTCTACCATACTTCCCACCATTATTGGACACATGGTACTCCACTGACATGAACCATTACAGGAACCATTACAGTCATGGTTGAGTTACAGGAATCGTTCATTATTATTTTGGGACAATCCAGGATTGTTAGACACAGGAGAAGACCCAAGGTTCAGCTCCAAGAGAGCACCAAAAATCCCTAACTACTAGCCCTTTTGGAAACACCTGTGAGGCAGATGCAGTCTCACCCAAAGTAGCTATGAGGGGGTTGCAGGACAGATATGTCTACAACCAAAGGGAATACCAAGTGGATCTGATACAAGAGAAACACAACATCTATAAATCAAATCCCATCTTAGATCTACTCCGCACAACTATCTGTCAAATCTAACACAACAATAAAATAACAATATATCAAATGACAAAGAACACAACATCAATCACACACAACACAAGATATACATGGTTCACCCTCTCTCTAGGGCTACATCCACAGAACTGTGATTTATGATATATTAAGATGAAAGCATACAGTTCTATCTGCACTCTTAACTAATAGATTTTATCTTCTTCTCTCTCTTTATCTCTTTCTCCCATCCCTGCACACCCAGTTGCAGGGTTGATCTTCGCACCCAACTGAAGATATTACAATACTAGAAGGCTCTCACAATACGATGGTTCTCTCTCACTAGAAATCTCTTCTCATAACATACTGAAACAACCCATACTAGGTCCTCTTGACCTTTATTTATACATTACAATAGCTCACCGACAAACTTAGGCCAAGACCTAAGTTTCAAAACCCTAGATACCAAAACCCTAGGTGTCTAAAACCCTAGGTTGACTTGACCTGCATTTTCAGGGCTTTGTCAGCCTGTCTTTCCTTCCTTCTTACACGATGCTCCAAAGTATCCAATGATGGATTTTTCCACTTGCTAAGTTGTCCACGATCCTTCTTCCTTGATGATCTATCATCCTCGATCTCCTCATCCAATGGATTTATTTCTCTTACTTTGCTCCATATTTTCTGCTCTTTTGCTCACTTCGACCCAGTAGCAGTCACTGTGTCTTCCGCACAGTTCGCATTTTACCTTCTCTTCCTTGATATTTTCTTTCTTTTATAACCAAGGGCCAACATGCCCCCAAAAATCACCTGTGACTTTCCCTGAGGCACTTCAGATATGAACTTTCTATTTTTCTTTGACTTTGGATTGCGTAGAGTAGCCTTTGCTTTTTTCTCGATGCCTCCCTTCCTTATGAAGACTGTCTTTTTTGTGTCTGGTTCCCAGTTTAAACTGCACCTAGTACCTAGACCCTTTTCCTCATGATTTTATTGAGAGGTGAGAGGCATATGGTTATCATAATACAATTTAAACTGGCTCTCGTTCACCAACCCTTCCTTCCATTCTCCATTCAAAGTATTCAGTTGCGCAACTCCTCCTTCTGTAACATAGGAAACCTCATATGGCTGAAACCAATGTGTTTTGAACTTTCCTGGATGCTTCATGAACTTACTGTCATATACCAATACCAAGTCACCTTGCTTAAATGCCTTCTTCTTGATGTTTCTGTCATGGTAGGCCTTCTCTCTTTCCTTCTGTACTTATTGATCAAATCCTGCGATAAATCTATCTTCTTCTAGTTCGACCAATTGTGTGAGCCTCTCTTGAACAATGCTAGTGTCATCCATACCTGTAAAGGAAATGATTCTTAGTCTTGGTACCAAATATTCCATTGGGACAATAGCTTCGAGACCATAAACCAACTTAAAATGGGTCTGCATTGTTAGCTTCTTGCAAGTGGTTATATAGGCCCATAGTACTGTTGGTACTCTTAAATCCCATTCATCTCTGTTCACACTACAAATATTCGTTAGCATTTTCTCCAAGATTTTGTTGAATGCTTCAATTGTCCCATTCGCTTCTGGATGGTAAGGCGTGCTCTTATGATGATGGACTGCAAATTCCTCAGTCAAGGCTTCAATGGTCTTATTGATTGATCCGAAATCGGATTCAAAACCCTGACAGGGCATGAAAAATGCTCAAAAATGAAAGTGCTCAGAATCTGATGAAACCAACACCATTGCGTCCGTCTCATCTTCCTAATTCTGGTGGTATATTTACTTTTTCAAACGGAGTCCGTATGGAGAAGATATCGCATTATGTCCGAAAAGTCAAACAGGCAAAAATTTGTTGATTGTGCAGTCCGTACAGTCCGTACGGACGCTGACGTGGCATGTACGTACAGGACACATGGAAGGTCCATATGCTGACATGGTGGTTCCGTACAATACACGTGGCAGGTCCATACAGGACACGTGGCGGCTCCAGGTGATGACACGTGTCAGGCAGATTTGGAATTTTTGGCATACGGTTGGACCAATCCTGAAGTGACACGTGTCACCACTGGAAGGTTGACATGTGGCACAGGTGACGTCAACAACTGACATGGTAGTCTGACTAGGAAGATGTACGGTGGATGACGTGGTAGGTGACAGAGCGTACGACAACGACTTGTGGCAGTGACGTGGACCAATTAGCGGTTGACAAGTGGCATGATCTGGTTGGTTGACTTCGTCGAATCAGATGTCGACACGTGGCAGTTTTGTTGGCAAATGATTGGGTGCCATGTGGCCCAATCACAGGCTACCACGTGGCACCTTGGTATTTGTCTAATTGGTTTTGGTATCAAAATTTGTGTGTCGAGGACCGGATTCGAACCGGTGACCTCCCCCTTGTACCAAAGATTTTGCAAACCTCCGCTAACTGTTAGACCACCAGGTATTACTTGTAAGGTAAACGTGTTTAATTTTATTTAAATTTACACTATGTAATGTGTGGTCGGGGGTCGGGCCGGGGCTAAGCCCTAAGCCATGGTCCCATTCATTGCCATATGGCCATATCATGTGTTACGGTTGGTGCGCGCGATTTTTGTGTTAACATAAGGTTTGACCCCCGGTCCAATGTAAAATCCATGCGACCAAGTGCCGAGTGCGAGCTGAATGCAGTTTGGGCACGGTTAAGTCCGTTAGCCAACGGACATATGGTTACACCAACGACCAGAGCTAGTGCAAAAGGGGTGGCCCGCGCTAGCGCGTGGCCACATGGAGCTCATGTGACCGAGAAAAGGGGCGTGCACTGGGCCAAAGGGGGATAGCGCCCAAATTTAACTATTTTATGGTTGGAAAGTGGGTTTTTTAACCACTTTTTATTAATTTTAATGTAATTAAGCCATTTTTAATGTAATTGGGAGTTATTGGGTGGTTTTTGAGCCTAACTTCTTGGAGGAAGTTGGAGATGGACAACTACCTTCCCAACTATTTAACCAAGGCCATTTTGAGGCCATGGGGACAACTTTTGGAGAGAATTCAGAGAAGATATGCTGAGGAGAAGCCAAGTCAAAGCCAGTTTGAGGTAGAGAAGCCGTTGAGGAGGAGATGCTGTCGGACCATTTCTGAGAGCTCCGGACGTCCGTTTCGCGTGCCATTTTTTGTGCATGGTTCCAGCAATCTGGGCGAACATGACCAGATTAGTCTTGTAGCCATTCGACATTGTAATGATGTACTATCTAGCTTTCAAACAGAAATAAAGAAGCCTCCCCCAGAGAGAAAAGGCCCGGAGACGTAGGCAAAGTTGTGCCGAACTCCGTTATCAACCTGCGTATTATGGTTTGTTATTTTTCATTGCATTTCAGATTTGCACATTTGTATATGGCTGTATAATTCCTCTTATTTCTTCATTTTTCTCTAAGTTCCCCAATGGTCAATTAATTCATGCAAATTAAACTCAACCATAAGTCATTCGAAAAATCCTGTCGGATCATTGATGAAATGTGTGCCTTGATCGCTCATAAGGATCTTTGGGCATCCAAACCTGGTTATGATCAAGCGTGCAACTCTAGTTGCAGTATCGTCCTTAACTATTCTTGCTTTGGCCCATCTAGTCGAGTATTTTGTCACAGTGATTATGTACCTTGATCCTGTGCATTTCCTCGGTGGGTTTATAGGTCCTACGAAGTCAATGGTCCATTTCTCAAATGTGTGTAGGGTCAGTTGTGGTGCTAAAAGAATTTCATCTCTTCTAGATGGTTTCCCAACTCTTTGGCATACATCACAGGCTCTGTAATAGTCCTTAGCATCTCTGTGTAAGGTAGGCCACCAAAGGCCAGCTCTAAGAACCTTCTACACAATTTCTTTCCCTATGTAGTGTCCGCCTGCGATGCCTTCATGAGCTTTGGCAAGGATCAACGGTCTCTCTGCCTCCATAACACACCTCCTTAATATCTCATCAGGTCCCATCTTGTATAGTTGTCCATCTATAAGTGAAAATTCTATAGCACGCACTACTAGATGTTTCTTTTGGGTGATTAGATACTCACTAGGTGCCATTCCCGTTGATAGGAAATGGACTAATTCTACAAAGTGATCATCAATATTTCTAATGGATAGTAGTTGTCTATCTGGTAGTGTATCCTCCAAACTAGTAGGCTCTTCTCCATGTTCCAACCTCAACAAGTGGTTAGGACCTTTGTTCATTCTCCCTGGCTTAACCATGATCTCAAAATCATATTCCTAAAACAACAGAAGCCATCTGCATATTCTCCCCCCAAACACTGGCTTTTTGACTAGGTATTTTAGTGCGGAGTGATCATTAAACATTTTAAAGTGTCCTCCCAGCAAGTAGTGGTAGAACATTTGCAGCGCATACACCATGGCTAACCCTTCTCTCTCAGTAGTGGTGTAATTAATCTTAGTGGTTGATAGCTTCCTGATAGAAAAGGCTAATGGGTGGTCGATGTCTCCTATTCCTGGTTGTGCTAACACAACTTCTAATGCAGTAGAATATGCATCGATGTGCACTTGAAATTCCTTGCTCCAATCTGGAAAAACCAGAATAGACACAGTAACCATTTTCTGTTTCAGCGTGTCGAAGCTCTGTTGACATTCTTTTGTCTAGTGAAATTGATAGTATTTATTCAAAAGATTCTCTATGGGTGTTTTAATCTAAGCATAGCCTTTAATGAACTTCTTGTAATATCCAGTGTGTCCCAATGCAGTGCACAACTATTTGACTAAAGTAGGAGGGGACAGGTCAACTATAATGGCAATTTTAGATGGATCTACTAGCAATCCCTACTTTCATACAATATGGCCTAACAACGCTCCAAAGGGTGAAAAGAAGATGCACTTCTTCGGGTTCAAGGAAATCTGACATTGCTTGCACTTTTCCAACATTAGCCTTAAACATTCAATGTGATTTTTCAATAAACTAAAAAAAGTCCAATCATCAAAGTATGCTTCTAGAAATTTATGTAGAAAGTCCTTGAATGCTTCGACCACCACCCTAGAAAACATGGCTGGGCCATTCTTCAATCCAAACAACATCATTTTATACTGGTAGGATCCCTATTTTGTTGCAAATGTGGTCTTATGGCGATCTTCCTTGGCAATCCAGATCTGATGGTATCCTGGAAATCCATCTGTAAAAGAATATACCTCTTGGCCTCCTACATTATCTAACACTTCGTTAGTGAATGGTGTAGGGAATGGGTCATGAAAACATGCATCATTTAGATTCCTGAGATCTACATAGTTTCTGATCTCTCCAGTCTTCTTGTCTTACACCACCATAGGGCTAATCCATTCTGACTCTTCAACAGGTTCTATGATTCCTGCTTCTAACATTTTGTCTACTTCAATATTCACTTTTTCCTTATATTTGGGGTTCAATATGTAAGGTCTCTGTTTGACTGGTCTGGCATATGGTTTCAAAGGGATCCTCATCTCTCCCATAGGCCCTTTAATTCCCTTCATATCAGTGAACTTGGTTGGAAACAAGTCTTGATATTCATGCAGTAACTCTGTGATTTTGTCAATAGTGGCAACATCCCAATAGTCTCCAACATTGGCAAGCTTCAGTGTTTTATATGTTCCAATATTGACTTTCTTGATCTTGATCGACTTTCTAATGAAAGGTATCTCAACTCTTGGTCCTTCTATGTCTCTTTGGCCTTCTGTTTTGGAGATGTTCACCTTCCTAGGATCATCATCTTCATCAGCGTTGATATTGTAACAGCCTTGCAGTTTCTGAAGAGGCGCAGTCCATTCATCCTCTTCTTGCTCGAAAGGGAGGCTAGGTGCTTCCTCTAATACTTTATGTCTTACAATCTATAATACTTGATCTACTGAAGGATATTGAGTCTCGAATAAGAAGGTAGTTACAAATTTTTGAGTCATACCTTCCCAATCTATAGTGATGAGGCATAGTTCTTCTTGAAGGTACCAGTTGATAGGGGTTTTGTCTAGCGTGTTAATGAATTTGTGCACCCACTTCTCTTGAGGAATGTTTCTCTAGGATTCCTCGCAACTTCGCACATGGTATTTCAGACAACTTTGACTTGTGTACCTAACTTCACATCCTTCTACTTGCACTGAGAACTTCATTGTCATCAAATTACGACATTGTACCCAGTCTGTAATGTTGTTTTTGTGTGTCCCCCATCATCTTGTTGGTGTTTATTTTAAGGCCTCATCCATTGCCAACAATCTTTGTTGTGTTGGTACAATTTCTTCAAATTCCAACAAGAATGGTTCTAAATGATTTAGACCATCAAAGGTGGGTAAGTTACTTATTGTTGTGTCGATCCAATGAACTTCTATGGTTAATCTAGCACATATCCTTGTATATACTTCATACATTTTGTACTGCTAGTTCTCCAGTGCTTCTTCTGATTCTGATGAACATGCGTTGTCACTTCACCACCTTAGGTTTCCATCCACCGTAGGATTAACGTAATCCTACTGTCTAGATGTCAATTTGTATAAGTTTTCCAGTTCATATGCGCGATATTCTTCTCTGATGGGTTTTGTGTATCACTGACCTTCATCAGGATATAAAGGTGTAATGACCCTAAGGCCATATCCTTAAAACGTCATTCATCTTTTCTTCAAATCGACCACAGTGGAATTATTGAAATCCCAATCAATTCCTAACAACGCAGGGTAAGGACAACTGCCATCAACTATCTCAATCACCTCAAAATATACAAATGTCCTTACTTCGTCGATGTCCACAGGGACATGTTCCAATCTTCCAAAGGGGCTTACATCTTACTTATTAGTCATCCTAAGCCTGATAGTGGAATATATCAACTTATGTTTTCCCATCAGTGCCCAGGTTTACCTCGTCATGACATTGACCTCCGACCCTAAGTCGAGGACCACATAGTCTATATCATACTCTCTGATTTGAGCATTCAAGTGTAATTCCTTATTTGTCCTTTCCCTTTTAGAGACTTGGTGTACTACTCTATTCATTAAGGGATCTATCTTTCCTATCTCATACTGTCTGATTAAATTTTATAGCTCTTGTATAGCGCTTTCATCTTGAATCAACTTAATACAAGTATATAAGAATTCCATGATCTTGCTTACCTATTTTCCTAACTTTGGCAGAGAAGACTGATCGAATGCTAGAGGCATTACATATTCTCTTAATTTTGGTCATGTCTTTTATGAAGAACCTTGGTCTCCCCTAAATTCTTTTCTTTCCTCCTCAAACATTTGTCTTTCTTTATTTGCATCAAAAGTTTGTGTCTTCTCTGCAACTTTCCCGATTCCTGATTCTTCTGTAGTCTTTCCCTGGGTCATTTTGTCTTCTCCTGTAACAATGCCTCCTCTAGTGATAACAATGACTCTAGATTATTCTCCACGAGGTTCAACATATATTAGTTTCACTTGCAGGTTCTGTTGAGGTCCTCATCTCTCCTGAAGCTTGGCTAGCAGCACAAGACAATCTTTGATAACATGTTTGAATGAACTACATTAGATCCAAGTAGTACAAGGGTTATGACAGTCCCTTGATAAATGTCATGGTTGCACACAATTGTAATAGATGATATGTCCTCGACCTCGACCCATACCTCTTCCTCATCCTCTTCCTTTGAATCCACCACGAGGGTTGAAGTTTCCTCTTCCTGGAGAATTATACTATGTAGTGTTTCCTTCTTGTTGTACTTCACCTTGAATTTTGTATATATCCCTTGAACTTTCATGCATGAGGTTATAAGCCCTACAATCCCTATCATCATGCCCCACAGAGTTACAAAACATGCAATACAAATTTGTGGGTGTCTGAACATATTTTTTCATGTAATAGCATTTCCTAGGGCGATGTATATTTATGCATACCTCGCACCAGGGTAGGGTGACTTGCTTCAAAGGGATCAAAGCTCTAGAGGCAAAGTATTCATGGAATAGGGGACAATGTTCCTTGTCACGGAATTTTGATTTTCATCTGACACACCAAATCTCTTCTCTTTTATCTTATCCCTCATCTTTCTTCATATCTTCGAGCTGCAGAGACAAACTAGTTAGCTGACTCAAGATTTGACTCACACCTGAGCTGGATTCTCCCATAGGGGATGATTCTAAATTCATGGTGATATTCAGCACCTCATCCTGTGAAGAAATCTTCTGTTTCATTAGAGGAACTCTGATTTGTGGTAAGAGGGAAACAATGAACCATTCCTTGTTCTGCTCATCTAGGATTTGAAAACTCAGATGGCATGTTAGGTCTTAAATCTATGATCGAACTCCCACATAGGTTCAACTATTCTCTGCTTGATTTCTTTTATTTCTACAATGCACTGCAATTCTGAATTAGGTTTCTTGAATTCAAGAATTAGCGAAGTCTTAATGGCATTCAATGGTTTAGGTGTATATCTTTGGAAAAATTTCATGTACTATATCCATGCACAATCTCTTAGAGTAGTGTCAAACTGAGCTCATTTGACAGCTTCATCGGTGATATTCTTAATACTCCACACAACTTGATAGAGGAACTAGTGTTGTCCAGGGTCTTCAGATCCATCTCCTCTAAAGGTGGGTAAACTCATCTCGTCTACCATAGATATTCCTAGGATTCCTGACTGAGTATGTGGTGGACTAATAGTGACAGTGCTCTGGATGCTCTGGTGACTACGATTACTCTGATTTCTTAACATTGTTGAATCAACAGGAGGAATAATAGTACTTTCTTCAACATTCTACGCAGTTCTTGAAGTTTCTGGCTCTTCCCGGCGAGGTTCTTCAGCTTCCCCTTCCTCTACCCTAGTGGTTTCTGAAATATCTTCATCCGTCAGATCTGCCTCTTCTCCACTGTATAAACCCTCATCCTCATAGTTCCCCTTAAACAAATTCTCAAGAGGAACTTCTATGAACGCTCTCCCACTACGCGTATGTCCAACCTCTATGTCGCTTTTTTTGTCCGAGTTCTTGAACATTAACCTTTTCGAATCCATCCAACTACTATATCTTCAAGATGTTCTTCTCATGCAATAGCATCTTGATCCTCAACTTTAGAAAGTGTAAAAAGTTTCCTCTAGGTCCCTTGAAGAAATATCTCTTGGCTTGGCTATATGACTCTACTCTGTCAACAAAAAACTCGATGATGTACCCTCCAATGGTGCTATCAAACCAGTGATCTACTTCTCTTGAGACGACGTTATCGAATCTCTTGACCTTCTTGATCAATGTTGATGTCCAAACCACAAGAGGTCTAGATCTGATATCAAACTGGGTATCTGCTAACGTAGCTAACCATTCATATAGCTCTTGATGGATTCCTCCAAAGAAAATCTCGTGTATATCAGTAAAGATATATATTTCTAACCAATACTCTGTACTAAGATTAAGTTTCTTGTTCTGGGCTTCAACGAAGTCCTTTTATTGATCTTGTATCCACTTCTAAATCTTTGTCTTTAATGGAAACCACCTTGACATTCCCTCAAGAAGATTCTTGTCCTGGAAATGGAACCATTTGTTGGCACAGAGGTAGACCCAGGTTTCATCTCCAAGAGAGCACCAATAAGCCCTAACTACTGGCCCTTTTGGCAACACTTGTGAGGCAGATGCAGTCTCACCTGAAGTAGCTATGATGGGGTTGAAGGACAGAGATGTCTACAACCAAAGGGGATACCAAGTGGATCGGATACAAGAGTAACACAACATCTATAAATCAAATCCCAACTTAGATCTACTCTGCATAACTATCTGTGAGATCTAACACAACAATACAATAATAGTATATCAAATGACAAAGAACACAAAATCAATCACACACAACACAAGATATACGTGGTTCACACTCTCTCTAGGGTTACGTCCACAAAACTGTGCTTTATGATATATTAACATGAAACCATACAGTTCTATTTGCACTCTTAGCTAGAATATATTCTCTTATTCTCTCTCTTTCTCTCTGTTATCACTCCAGGAAAATCTCCTAGGTTGTATGTCAGAGATGCCTGGTAACTTAATCTTTTTGGAAACTAATTTCTCAATAATAGGTGTGGGTTTGGATCAATATGAATATCCTAATCTCTGGATTATATCTTCATGATAGTCTAACTATATTCATGCAACACAAGGCCTTCAAGAGCTCTTATCAGATAGGTTTGTATAACAAATGGATAAGAAAACCAATCAGTTAACCAAAACATACATAAACCATATATATGATGGGTCAACAAACTAGCCAAAGATGCTTATGATTCTTGCTTAATAGTCAAAAGTAAGATGATAGTTACCATAGGACCATTAAACAGAGACAAAAGAACAAATTCAACTCATATGCATAGACAAAGATGAAGGAGGGTATGGCAACAACAAATGAAAGAAGCTTGCAGGCTTGATATATTAAAGAAAATGTCTTTCATACAAAAACAGTAGGATATAGAAATCAAAATTGAACCCTGGTGTTCATCAAAAGTTTTCGGCTTTATAGCCTTTTACAAAATAGTTTTTAGATCCTAGATTACTGGATCAAATCTTGCCAAATATAGAAAGTTAAAAATAAATTACAAAAGATAAGGAATGATCCTCAAAGTGAGGTCAATTCCACATTTCATGGGCTTAAGATGATGTAGAATCCCTGTGCAGTGCAGATAATCCTTCCAAGGTTGTTTGATGACTCTTTGAGGAAGATGAAATTGAAATTTGTTGAGTTGTGAAAAAACCCCAATTTGTTGCCACTAAAATAGGTACCAACACCAACTTGAATACCTCTTATAATCCTTATACATCAAAAATGGATCTTGAATCTGACTTTATAATTCAACATCTATCCATTAAAAGATTTTTCAAGTGATTTGGATTAGTAAAACTTCGATCTGGGCAAAATTTCACCAAATCTGGCCAGTGAAAGGTTTCGGTGGTTAACACAGCTAGATTTTGGGTCATTAACCACCGAAAGCTCTACTTTTAGTGGTTAATGAACAGTCATCTTGTTCGCCTAAACCACCAAAAGTTTAGCTTTCACCAAAATTTCAAAATTTCAAAATTGAAATACCTTGCTGCTTTGATGAGTGTTCAAGGCCTTTTTGATGATGCTCCTCCTTGTACAGAGATAGAAACTTTAATTTTCTGTGTTGAAGACTGTGGTATATCCACCATTTTTGTAGCTAACTCACCAAGGGTTTCCAAACCTATATGATCCTGAGCTGGAGGTTGGGATTCTTTTATCTTTAGCCTCAGAAGTCTAAGCTTCCTATACAACTTCATATTCTCTTTTATCAGCACCCTGTTCCTGTCCTTGATTTTATCATGCTTTTCCTTGACATTTTGGTTAATGTTATAAAGTTTTGCATTTCTTTCAGTCAACTCTACATTTGTCTTTTTAATGAATCTTTCTAAAACTTCCATCTCATAGATCTGTTTCAAAAGTTTATTGATTTTCTGAGTCTTGGATGCTTTAGGTTTGCTTGAAGAAGCTTCTGCTAATGGTTGACTGTGTTCACTTTGAGGAGTTGGTGAGGGAAATTTTGGATAATCTTCTGCAACTTGCTCAGCTTGTTCATCACCCTGTGTCTCTACCGACTCTTTCTTTGGCTCTGAGTCACTATATGGTAAGTTCAGAGGTTTATCCCCTTCAGCAAGATCCTCGGTCTGCTCACCCTCTGTGCCAATATTTAATTTCCTTTTAGTTCTTTTTCTTGTGGTAGAGGATGATTCTATTGGCTCTCTTGGAGGTGAGATAACCCTCCTTTTTCTTCAAATGCTCTTAGGGGTGATGGACTTCTTAGCAGCAGACCTTTCCCCCTTCTCATCCTGTTGAATATTAGTTTGGAACTCATTCCAAAATAGGAAATGATTCAAATCCACTTGTTTCTTCTTCAAGGATTCTTTAACAATGAGTGTAATCAACCCTTGGTGTGACAACCTGCTGGCCACTTTGGTAGGTTTCACCTTGACCTGTCTTGCCATTTTTGTGAGAGATTTATGTAGGTAAAAGGGTAGATAGATAGGTGATCTTCCTGTGAAATGGTTCAATAGTTTAAAGTGGTAAAACATAACCCTGTTGTACCTGCCTTCACAGGTGATGTATGCAAAAATTTCCTTCAATAGAGCTTTCCATTTAGGTTCAAGAAACGACATTGGTATGTCTTTCTTCTAGGTGAGATCCTTATGTTGAGGCTAAAAATATGATCTAAACTCAATGTTTGTAAGTACAGTGGTCTTGAACCAACATTCCCCTGTTCTAGGGAGGCCAGTAATCTCAGTGATGGCTGCTTCATCTACCACGAATTCCTCCTTGCCTATAACAACTATCCTCCCATCATATGATAGTTGAAATGCTTCCGAGAGCTATCGGTGAAAGTCTTCAAGATTCTCACAATATGAGAACACACCAATCATTCTGAAAAAGTTGGCCACCTCTGGGTGTGCCTCTAGATACCATGTTCCATCTAACTCAAACCTAAGAGTAGGCCCAACTTTCGGCATCTGATTGATTTAGTTGACATGTCCCTGCAATTTAGCAAAAAATCTGCGAGCTAGGGAGACAAACACCTAAATTTTAGGAGGAACAGAGATTGTATGTCGAGATATAAGGCACAGAGCAGGGTGACTCAGAGTTTGATTTACATAAACCAAATATTCAACAGATTCTAATCAACAATTGAGGCTGGATTATAGCTAAGACTTCAACTTCATGTAACAGATATAATTGAACTGAAACTTGAGAGAATATAAACTACCTGATGACTCGGGGCTTCTTCGAATTGAATGACAGATGGCTTGATGACCAGCAACAAGACTCGAGCTTCTTCTGGTAATAACGACAATTGACTGTAGATTTGGGTTTGTTAATGAAATCACAGGATTCCATCTAATACACACAATTTCATATTTAATTTTTAAATGAATGGATTTGAAAGCATGATTAAAAGGAGTCATTATTAACATATCCTCTCGGGACTTGAATTTCTGAAAGGCCATGTGACTAATCAATATAGTCAGCCGAAAATCAACTCATAAAATTTTATGCTGAGCCTTCATGTGAAATGACAAGTGGTGGTTCGAAAGGACTACAGAGCATCAAAACCCCAATCAAGTGTAATGATAGCATCTTACCTCACCAATTCCATCAATTTTCGGTGGTTACCATTTGATGATTGTGCCAACTGACAGTCGAAACGTGTGAAAGCACGGGTTTTCCTTTTTCCACGTAGAAACCTTTTCGGTGGTTAACTGGGATTTTGTTTTTCCCTTTTAACTACCGAAAGTGAAGGCTTTCAGTGGTTAATGAGTGCTTTTCAGGGCCGCCTAAACCATCAAAACATAAAACTCTCTCTTTTTCTTAACAAAATCAAAGCTGATGTTTGTTCCAAGTTTATTTACAAAAAATAGACTCTCTAATCAAGCCTAAAAAGATTTAGAAATAAATTTTTGGAATTCTCCCTATCACCTCAAAATAACAATTTTGACTGTGCTAGTTTAGGAGATAACAACTGACTCCTACTTAGGGATGGAATCCTCCCATTGAGGTTCCAAGAACAAGAAGACCTGTGCCTGTCCATTATACATAAAAATTATGCTCAACAATCATTTACAATTTGTATTGTGTCAGTCCATTGGGCTATGGAGTCATCTAGCCTGAGCAACTTATCTTCGGACAACCTGTAGCCTGTTGTGCTTATTCAACCAATAACTAAAAACAATCTAAGTGCTCATATGAAGAGCTTATTCTTCTGCCTATCCCTACTGCTAACCAAATCTAAAATTTGGTCAGGTAAACATAGATTTCCATAACATCCATTTGAGAAACTTCAAAAGCATGATGAATTTATCTCTATCACTGCTTAATAGAAAATAACTAAAACATATTAGCAGTAGTAAATAAGCTTTCAAAAAGTCATACTCACCCGTGGAAATTGATGAATGAATGAAATCTAGAACTTTCATAGGGTTTGAAATAAGTAATTCTATCAAATCAGCCACCGGGTCTCTAAAATCAAGATCAAAAGCATTATGATTCATGAAAAATGATTTCCCTTCTATGACTGGCTCTATGTTTGTAGATAGATGTCTTCCTTGGAAGTCTTCTTGCTGTCCCAACTGAGAACTGAAATCTCACTGCTTGTTGTCTTCACTGATATCAATACTGAATGTGGACTGTTCTTCCTTTGTCAAATGAAAATAAAAACTCAATTGTTGATCAGAAACTTTCCGTTCTTCACCTTCCTCCTCATATCTGCTGAAAAATGCCTTGGTTTGTAAATCAGAAAGCTGATGGCTACCTTTAGAATCCGCTACAGATCTGAGACCGTCACTTGCTAATGTGTCAATCTGATAATCATTTTTGGGGTTTTCAAAGGGGACAACCTCATCTTCAAGACAACCTAAGTTGGTAGATGCATTTGATACAATGTCAAAAGCATCAATGCTATGGTTATCCACCTGAAGATCACCAATATCTTGGTTACAATGATAGATGTCCCTTGTTGCAACATACTATTTGAAGCTATCATTAAGCACATCATGTATACATTCATGATCATCTCTCTGTGTAGCTAAAGGAACCAACTCTTCAAATTCATAACAATCAGACTCAAGGACGGTAAGAGAGCATTCAGTTTCTTTATTATCCATTTGTAGTTCATGTTGATGGGAAAACACAACATCTTGAAGATCATTAAAGGGCTGTTGTATATTATGCGGGAGAGCTCTTTCTATATTTACATCTTCAAGCTTACAATGTAATTTATATTCATCACAACAATTATCAAATGCAAACTCATCTGAAAAATACCTTTTGCAATGCTCAGTGAATTCTCTGTGAAAATCCTTCAATGATGAAATACTGGAAGGAGGTAAAGAAAAATACCACTGTTGTGCATCACCATACAATGAAAACATGAACATCTTCATACGAAAATCTTCATGCTATAGATCTAATAGATCCATGCATTCATGAAACTTGAGGAGGTGTTCTGTAGGATTATCTTCTTTGCCCTCTTTGAGGATAGGCAGAAAATCTCCCCATTCTGATATATTAGGTACTGGATGTGGGAAACTAGGAACTGAAGACAAATTGAGAGGTGCAAACCTCTGAGCCAAAAGAGCAGAAAATGCTTTTGACATCTGAATGTTGTGGAGTTGCCACTGAATCTGTCCTTCATGGAGTCACCAGATAGATGATTACAACCGAATATATGTCCAGACTTTGTCTATCATCAAAGCTGGATCTTGTCATCTCCCAAGGAAGATGAGCTTCAATCTCCTCCCCGACAATGGCACCAATTTGTTATCACTCCAGGAAACTCTCCTAGATTGTATGTCAGAGATGCCTGGTAACTTAATCTTTTTGGAAACTATTTTCTCAATAATAGGTGTCAGTTTGGATCAAGATGAATATCTTAATCTATGGATTGTATCTTCAATACATTCTAACTATATTCATGCAACACAAGGCCTTCAAGAGCTCTTATCAGATAGGTTTGTATAACAAATGGATAGGAAAACCAATCAGTTAACCAAAACATACATAAACCATATATATGATGGGTCAACAAACTAGCCAAAGATGCTTATGATTCTTGCTTAATAGTCAAAAGTAAGATGACAGTTACCATAGGACCATTAAACAGAGACAAAAGAACGAATTCAACTCATATGCATAGACAAAGATGAAGGAGGGTCTGAAAAAAACAAATGAAAGAAGCTTGCAGTCTTGATATATTAAAGAAAATGTATTTCATACAAAAACAGTAGGATATAGAACTCAAAATCGAACCTTGGTGTTCATCAAAAGTGTTCATCCTTATAGCATTTTACAAAACAGTGTTCAGATCCTAGATTACTGGATCAAATCTTGCCAAATATAGAAAGTTAAAACTAAATTACAAAAGATAAGGAATGATCCTCAAAGTGAGGTCAATTCCACATTTCATGGTCTTCAGATGATGTAGAATCCCTATGTAGTGTAGATAATCCTTCCAAGGCTATTTGATGACTCTTTGAGGAAGATGAAATTCAAATTTGTTGAGTTGTGAAAAAACCCCAATTTGTTGCCACTAAAATAGGTACCAAAACCAACTTGAATACCTCTTATAATCCTTATACATCAAAAATGGATCTTGAATCTGACTTTATAATTCAACATCTATCCATTAAAAGAGTTTTCAAGTGATTCGAATTAGTAAAACTTTGATCTAGGAAAAATTTCACCAAATCTGGCCAGTGACAGGTTTTAGTGGTTAACACAGCTAGATTTTGGGTGATTAACCACCGACATATCTACTTTCGGTGGTTAATGAATAGTCGTCCTATTCGCCTAAACCACCGAAAGTTTAGCTTTCACAAAAATTTCAAAATTGCAAAATTGAAATACCTTGTTGCTTCGATGAGTGTTCAAGGCCTTTTTGATGATGTTTCTCCTCCTCGTACAGAGCTGAAAACTTTAATTTGTTGTGTTGAAGACTGTGGTATATCCACCATTGTTGTAGCTAACTCGGCTAGGGTTTCCAAACCTGTATGATCCTGAGCTGGAGGTTGGGATTCTTTTATCTTTAGCCTCAGAAGTCTAAGCTTCCTGTATAGCTTCATATTCTCTTTTATTAGCACCCTGTTCCTGTCCTTGATTTTATCATTCTTTTCCTTGACATTTTGGTTAATGTTATAAAGTTCTGCATTTCTTTCAGTCAAATTTGCATTTGTCTTTTTAATGACTCTTTCTAAAAATTCCATCTCATAGATCTGTTTCAGAAGTTTATTGATTTTATGAGTCTTGGATGCTTTAGGTTTTCTTGAAGAAGCTTTTGCTAATGATTGACTATGTTCACCTGGAGGAGTTGGTGAGGGAAAGTTGGGATAATCTTCTACAACTTGCTCAGCTTGTTCGTCACACTGTGTCTCTTCTAACTCCTACTCTAGCTCTGAGTCACTGTATGGTAAGTTTAGAGGGTTATCTCCTTCAACAAGATCCTCGGTCTGCTCATCCTCTGTGCCAAAATTTAATTTCCTTTGAGTTATTTTTCTTTTGGCAGAGGATGATTCTATTGGCTCTCTTGGAGGTGAGATAGCCCTCCTTTTTCTTCAACTTCTCTTAGGGGTGATGGACTTCTTAGCAGCAGACTTTTTTCCCTTATCATCCCGTTGAAGATTAGTTTGGAACTCATTCCAAAATAGGAAATGATTCCAGTCCACTTGTTTCTTCTTCAAGGATTCTTTAACAATGATTGTAATCATCCCTTGGTGTGACAACCTGCGGGCCACTTTGGTAGGTTTCACCTTAACCTGTCTTGCCATTTCTGTGAGATATTTATGTAGGTAAAAGGGTAGATTGATAGGTGATCTGCTTGTGAAATGGTTCAATAGTTTAAAGTGGTAAAACATAACCCTGTTGTACCTGCCTTCACAGGTGATGTATGAAAAAATTGCCTTCAATAGAGCTTTCCATTTAGGCTCAAGAAACGACATTGGTATGTCTTTCTTCTAGGTGAGATCCTTATGTTGAGGCTGCAAATATGATATGAACTCAATGTTTGTAGGTACAATGGTCTTGAACCAACATTCCCCTGTTCTAGGGAGGCCAGTAATCTCAGTGATGGCTACTTCATCTACCATGAATTCCTCCTTGCCTATAACAACTGTCCTCCCATCATATGATAGTTGAAATGCTTTCGAGAGCTGATGGTGAAATTCTTCAAGCTTCTCACAGTATGAGAACACACCAATCAATCTGAAAAATTCGACCACCTCTGGGTGTGCCTCTAGATACCATGTTCCATCTAACTCAGACCTAAGAGTAGGCCCAACTTTCGGCATCTGATTGATTTAGTTGACCTGTCCCTGCAATTTAGCAAAACATCTATGAGCTAGGGAGACAAACACCTAAAGTTTAGGAGGAACAAAGAGTGTATGTCGAGATATAAGGCACAGAGTAGGGTGACTCAGAGTTTGATTTACATAAACCAAATCTTCAACAGATTCTAATCAACAATTGAGGTTGGATTATAGCTGAGACTTCAACTTCATGTAACAGATACAATTGAACTGAAACTTGAGAGAATCTAAACTACCTGATGACTTGGTCCTTCTTCGAATTGAATGACAGATGGCTTGGTGACCAACAACAAGACTCAAGCTTCTTCTGGTAATAACGACAATTGACTGTAGAGTTGGGTTTGTTAATGAAATCACGAGATTCCATCTAATACACACAATTTTGGATTTGATTTCTAAATGAATGGATTTGAAAGCATGATTAAAAGGAGTCATTATTAACATATCCTCTCGGGACTTGAAGTTCTGAAAGGCCATGTGACTAATCAATACAGTTAGCTAAAAATCAACTCATAAAATTTTATGCTAAGCCTTCATGTGAAATGACAGGTGGTGGTTCGAAAGGACTATAGAGCATCAAAACCCCGATCAAGTGTAATGATAGCATATTAAATCACCAATTCCATCAATTTTCGGTGGTTACCATTTGATGATTACGCCAACTGACAGTCGAAACGTGCGAAAGCACGGGTTTTTCTTTTTCCATGTAGAAACCTTTTCGGTGGTTAACTAGGATTTTGTTTTTCCCTTTTAACTACCGAAAGCGAAGGATTTCAGTGGTTAATGAGCGCTTTTCATGCACGCCTAAACCAATGAAACCTGAAACTCTCTCTTTTGCTTAAAAAAATCAAAACCGATCTTTGTTCCAAGTTTATTTACAAAAAATGGACTCTCTAATCAAGCCTAAAAAGATTTAGAAATAAATTTTTGGACTTCTCCCTATCACCTCAAAATAACAATTTTGACTGTGCTAGTTTAGGAGATAACACTCTCTTTCTCTCATCCCTGTGCACCCAGCTCCAGGTTTGATCTTCTCACCCAGCTGAAGATCTTACAATACCAGAAGGCTCTCACAATACAATGGTTCTCTCTCACTAGAAATATCTTCTCATAACATACTTGAATAGCCCATTCTAGGTCCTCTTGACCTTTATTTATACATTACAATAGATCATCGACAGTCTTAGGCCAATACCTAAGTGTCAAAACCCTAGATACCAAAATCCTAGGTATGTAAAACCCTAGTTCAACTTGACCCACATTTTCAAGGCTTTGCCAACATGTCTTTCCTTCCTTCTTGTGCGGTTCTCCAAAGAATCCAACGGTGGATTTTTCCTCTTGTTGAGTTTTCCACGATCCTTATTCCTTGCTGATCTATCATCCTTTATCTCCTTGTCCAATGGATTGCTTTATCTTACTTTGCTTTGTATTTTCTTCTCTTTTGCTCACTTCGACCCAGTAACAACATTGTGTCTTCCAAGTAGTTTGCATTTTTCCTTCTCTTCCTTGATCTTCGCTTGCTTCCATAACCAAGGGCCAACAAAGTATTAAATCTCAACTGTCATATTTGAAGTAGTATCATTATGGACCGTTGGATCAAGTAGCAGATAAATAACTTTGGCACTTCACCACTTCAACTATTACTGGAGATAAGAAAGAATCCACGAAGCCCCAAAGTTGCGAACTCTCGTCGACCATCGGATCAGAGGAAGAGCAGGGAAATACTATCAACCGTTGATATGGAATTAATATTGAAACTGTTAGATCACGCTAAAAGGAAGAAGGTGGTCAACTCTGGCATTTACCTACTCCGGTGATAAGAAGCTTAGATAAACCAATAAATATCAAACACCAAAGCCCTGGAGTTAACAAAAGCCATCGATCAAGACAAGAAAATATCTATGGTGATAGATCTATTTGGAACTTCGGTAATGATCGAAGGACGGTATAAAAGTGCCAAAAATCCCAAAGCCACAAAGTACTAAATCCACAAAGCGTAAATTCATGGTCCAGGAGGAAGACATGTGGCATAAGACAAATATGACATGTGGCCCATTCATCTAGTGACAATTGTCAAGGTATAGTTGAAACATTAGGTATACGAAAGTCACAAATCAAGATGACATGTGGAAACCACTCAACTAGTGCCACATCAACAGTGATGTCAAAAAGACACGTCACTCTGGTACTACATCCTTCGGGGATATCCAGATTCTCCTACAAGCTAAAATATCTGAAACATTGAAGGCCGAAGTCATGGATTAACATTTGGCCATTGATCTAAGATCCTACAGAATATTTCTTGACCGTCCTATCAAGTACAGTGTGTTATCACTCTGTAAATTCCCAGAAGTTGTTATGAGGTAAGAAGAAACTTATCAGAGTTAACCTTAACTAATCGCTTTGAAACTGGAAGCTAGCCCTACCACTTTCAGAGAGGGATCTCTCTGTGAGTTCTAGATTTGTTTGAGTTTTCAAACATTTTAGGTTAGTTAGAAAGAATATAACCGAGTTGTTTGTATTGTTTTTGAGTGAAGTGGATGAATATCAATTACGCTTCCATTGGGCTATGGGATCTGGTTTTAAAATATATAAGTTAAATACAACGTTACAAGATTCGTTTCATAGGGTGCGATAGTGATAACGTTGGATTCTTTAGAAATAAAAATGGTGTATTGCTGAAAAGGTGAGATATCAGTTAAAACAAAAAGCATTTAAGAATTTATTTGTTATAACATCAGAGGAAAAACATTTAAATCTGTAAAAGTTTAAGAACAGAGTACACAATGGTAAATTCTGCAACTTTACTTCTTTTAAAGATTAGATTTCAGAGAGGCAGTATGATAATTGAGAAAGAAAAAACGTGTACACAGACAGAGGGAACTTCACCAACAATTAACACGTAGGAATCCTGTGAAACTTCTCTTTGTATTACTGGAACAACTTCTTGATAAAAATTACAGCAACTAGAGCTTGCTCGGGTGTAAAGATCAACCACCCTTCCTACTTCTAAGTGAGAAATATTTATAATAAAAGTTACAACGACCCTGTCATTAATGACCAGGATGTGAAAGAGTCTAAGTCTAACGAACTAACCTAATAACATGTAGAAATGTAGTAACTGATGATGATGTGTTGAATCTCTCATGTTGATTTCGGGGAAGATCGTTGTTGAGTCATTCATATGACTTCAACTGTGCTAGACACTGAGTTGGACGCTGAGATGGATGTTGAGATGGATGATGAGATGGATGAGGCTCTTCCTTTACTCAACCAAATCGCACAGCTCATCCCATCTCTGTGTGCTTGGGATGGTAATTTTCAATAACCGGCAGTAAACTTCGTCCATCTCAATATATTTAGAAAAAGTCGGCTTGATGATGAAGACATACTTGATCTCGTGCTGAATGTTGAGGTCATGCTGGAAATTCTCCAAGATTGCTTTGCCCATGATGCTTCCCTGTACCCCTGAAAACTTGGAACTGTCTTTGGCCATGGTGGAAATCCTTTGCTTGTAATCAGACAGAGTCATTATTTTATCATTTAGGACACGTAGATTAGGAATACCCTTTTTATGTAAGGCTTCAATCTTGCTAAAAAATCATTGAACTCTAATGTTCATGTTCTGAGCCTTTTCCTCCAACTGTAACATCAATCCCCTTTTAGTCAATACTCTTTTTACCTCGAGGATAGTCTTTGTTTTGTCTTCGAATTTCAATTCTTCTAGCTCTTCTTTGGTTTTGGAGTTTAGAAACTTGATGATCTCATTGGCCACTGAGGGCATATCACCCATCTCTATTCTTATCCTGTCAATGGCTTGCCTACTCTTTAACACCAGATCATGTTGCTCGAACATGATTTGCACCATGGGCCAAATTTCATTTATGGATTTTGCAATATCTGTCCATATGTTTTCCTTAGCCTCTTCTAATGTCTTGCCTACCACTATTTGTTTCTGGAGATGTTGTATTTCATGCTTGAGTTTCTCTGATAACTGTCTCTCAACATTGTATCTTGTTTGGAAAGAAGATTTGAGTTCTTGTAGATTTTCAATCTCCATTTTCAACCTATTGATTTCTATTCCTTCCAGAGTCATTTCCTCCATGGATTTTGCTAACTCGACAGTTTTTTCCAGTGCTGTCAATGGGGTTGCTGATGGAATTTCCATTGTAGTGGTTGTTGGAACTGTTGTTGTACTTACTTTTGCAATGGGAACTGCACTTAATGGAATGGATTCCATTGGTGTCATTTGTTCCTTTTCTTTCAATAATTTTTCCAACTCTATCTGCATTTCTCTGAGCTGTGCGTTCTACTGCATGATAACCTTCAACAATTCTTCTTTCTCGTTTTCTTCCTCAGCTACCTCTTTAGCTTGTGAATCCTCTGTTGGTGGAAATTTCAATTGTTTTCTCAAAGATGCAATGTCAGCATTATTTTTCTTCAACATTTCCTCTGTTTCTTTAACATTCGAGGGATCATGCCCAATCTTGAGCACCAACTCCTCTAAGGATTTTATTCTATTATCCTTTGAAAAAGAGGATATATTCTCCAACTTCAATTGGGTCTGAACATTTCTTAAAGACACCTATAACTTTTATGATGTAGTGGAAGCATGTGCTAATGTGGAGAAAACCATTTCTCCAGTCTGTCTGTGCAAGTCCATCTGATCAGCTGGATGTACTTGTTTGGTTTCAAAAACAATAGTTGACTTCTTGTAATCAGTGATTTCTTTGGGTTGAGGCACCTATGCTTGCAAAAATGTAAGATGCATTCTTCCTTTCTTTGTGTCAAATTCTGACAATACTCTGTGTTGTGCTGTGGAATTTTTCTTCCAAAACTGAGAGTAGGTGCTATTGGTCAGTGTCTGGTTCTTCTTTTTAATCATTTCATATTTTTCAAAAATGCTTAGGGGTACAAAACCTTGTGAAGTTTGGGTAGTCATAACTATTTTTGTCTGCTTCTTTGAAGAAGAAGTTGACACCACCTGTTGTCTTCTCTCAATCACTGTGGCAGAGTAGGGCTCTTCCTCACCAGACATGTGAGTAGCATGAGTGTTTTTGGGTTTCTTGTTGTATACCCAGAATTCTTCTGTCGATACCTCAGTGATTGAAGGTGAATCATCCTTTCTTCATATTTTTTCCTTCGGTTCCCTTGGAGTGGTAGTTAGTGAAATATATATTGAAAGAGATTCCTGTGGCTCTGTATGTACTAGAGTATTTACTTCCCATTCTATCTAGTTCACATATTTTTCGATTTCTGGCTTGAGGGTGTGGGCATAGGGTGAAATTTTGTTCTTGGATATCATCTCTGCAATGATCCCACTGGGGTCATATCTCCAAATAAAACTACTATTGAATTTCATTTCCTTCAATAATTTGTCTGCCTCTTCCCCAGGAGCTCGACTGTTGTAGATAAATGGGCATATTTGTCCTTTGATCCTCATCTGGTATTTTTTCTTCAGAGACACAAAATTGATGTCATCTGAGTTTATCATCTGATGAATATATTCCAGTGTGAATATTCGAATAGGCACATACTTAGGCAACTTGTATGGATCTAGTTCGCACCCATACACTCTGATTTCTGTGTGGTTCTGGTATAGAAACCAATATCCAGTCTTTGCCAGATCTGAAAGGTGTAGAACTCTTTGAATTTCTTCATTTATTCTCGGCTCAGGTCTTCCACTAAGAATGCCTAGAACTGGATGATAAAAAAATTCAATGAATTGTTTAAAAGTGAACTCAGTGGAGTTTCTCCTGAGCAACAACATCCATAATGTGACTTCTTGAAGTTTTCCTTCCTTATCCATATTCTTCATTGAGAAAGAGAACCTATCCACCTAAAAAAAGATGAACATGTAATCCATGATGGATGAGTACCAGAACATGCCCTATGTGGCCAACTGTGAAAACTACTTGTGAATGTTCTTTTCCAGGAAAGTGTTGTAGTCGAATTGAGTGGTGGATTTTTCCTAGGTAGAGAAAATGGACAAAAAACCGAATATAGGCTCATCCACCCATGCGTCTGAAAAATAACCAAGAAGAAAACAGAGTGATGAAATGACTTGGTTTCTCTTTTCTGAGAATAGGGAGGAAGGATAGGGGGGATTTGATTTGGGGAACTGAGCATCCTATGAGAGGAAAACTTCCAATATCTAGGCTCTTTGAGGAAAAGATAATTTCTGGTATAACTCTGTTATGATTTGGATATTGAAAGGGGAGACAGATTCATTTCTGGGTATCTGCATCATTTGATCAATGGCCTCTAGCGTGATGAAGAACATAGTTTCTCCTGATGACGAGACTATGGATCTCTAGTCGGGAAGGTACTAAGCCTGACATTTGAGGGAAAATTCAGGGAAATGATGGACCTAGGGGAAAATTGAAGATTAGACTCCTAGAGCCTTATTTCATCACTTTGATCTAAGAAAGTGTCTTTAAGCCCTGAATGAAAATCCGCGAAGTCAACCTCACACTTTGTGTCCGATATCAGATGATCTTTGTTGGCCAATGGGATCTTGTCGAGGTCGACAGGAGGTGGGAGGAAAGGATTTTCCCTGGCTTCTACCTTCTTGGATTTTGGCACCATTTCTATGAAGATTACCTTCAATTCAAACAAAATGTTAGTGGTAATGGTTGTGGTTGGATGAGGCATTGCAGAGGAGAAGGAAAATGAATCTCTTGATACGCAGGGAATATGAATGGAATGGGAGATGACCAAAACGGGGTTGAATTTGAGTGGATGGGTATCCATTTGGGAGAACAAGGACAGGTTAGATGGACAATGGGTATGTGGCCAGTCATAAATGGCCAACAGGTCGTTTAGAGTGTGAGAGTGCAGGATGAAGGACGTCTGAAGTGTACCTCTGGCCGACGTGTGCACTAGTGATTGGAAGGCAAATGGGAAAGATATGGCCTGTAACTGTTAGATGGATGAGACATGCTGATGACATCATGACGTGGAACTTGTAGAGAGTGGTGGTGAATTGTAACAATGATAGGAGGTAAATGTTTGGAGAGGGGAAGTTTGGACGCAATGAGGTGACGTCGTGTTGCAATGGGGCCCACCTGGATTTGTTTCATTCCAGAACCACCCCTTCAGTTAAAGGTAGAACAGTCGGGGTGATGGGGGATCCTGGATTCCTTACTAACCCTTGATTTGGGTGAAGCCAGATCAGTTGTTGATCTGAGCGTGTTGTTTAACATCATGTTGGACCCCCCTCCCTTCCGTTAAAAGCATAATGGTTGGGGGGGGGTCCAGAATCTTCTGTGGACCATCCGATTGCGCGCTGGTGGGATGGTCATAGATCTGAGCACACATATTAAACATATTTTTGGACCCCCCTGCCCCCCCCCATGATTAAAGGTCAAATGATCGGGGGGTCTTAAATCTTTTCAGAGCTGTAGATCTGGGTGCTCACCGCTCAGTCGTAGATCTAGGCCCGATCTTTAATTTTCTAGGGCACGATTCAACATATGGTGTGGGACATAGGCTTAATGATTTTTTATGGGTTTTGCGCACTGCTTCTTCTTCTCTTTATCATGACAGGGTTAGAAAAACACTTCATCATCCAAAATATTGCATTTTTCATCAATCATCATACATATTTATTGAAAAGAAGTTGTTTAACCTATGTCCCGACCTACATCATTTGCACCTTTAGCCCATATTAGACTGTTGGACTAATAAAACACTCTACATAGGGGATATTTGACCAATATTAGGTTGTTTAGTCAAATTTATTCACTAACTAACCTATCATCTTGACTAAGATTAGACAACTTAGTCAAGCTTATTCACTAAGACTATCAACATCAATTTAAAAGGACTTGGCCATGATTAGACTGTATGGATCAAGCCATTGTTATTGCATGGAGATTTATTTAATTTCTTTTATGCCCTCTTTTATTATTTTCTCATTTTCTTTTCTTTCTTTTTCTTTTCTTTTTTCTTTCTTTTCTTTTTTCTTTCTTTTTTCTTTTTTCTTTCTTTTTCAGGATGTAGTAATCTTTGCAAATCAAAAACACTGAAGGGAAAAAAAATACAATCAACAGTTGATCCTATAAATTATAGGGTTATAACAGTGGCTCCACCTGGGGATGGTATCCTCCTTGCGAGATGCCAAGAAACCTGTTTCTTGTTGTCTTGAAAAACTTCTTCTAGAGTTTCTTTTGTTGCCTGATTTTCTTTATTTCGAAACTTTGATGGTATTATTCAATGTGTTAGGGCCTTCTCTACAGGATTCAAACACCTGAACAACAACACCTACACCTAAAAGACTTGTAAAGAAATGATATATACAATGGAATGGAATGGTGATCTCTCTACTGAGGTGGCAAGTAATGCTTCAACATCCTTCCATTTATGGGTCCCCCTAGTAGGTCTAATCCATCATGATAAGCAAGTAGAAAAACATTATTTCCTCTGAAGGCATGAATGGTGTAAGGACCCTTCCACAAGCTATCGAACTTTCCATGTTTACCTTTATCTTCATTTCTGGAGTCCCACCTCAAAACTAGATCACCCAATTCAAAGTTATCCTCTTTGGTTCTCTTGTCATAAATATTTTTAATGTTTTCTTGGATCACTTGATTTCTATTGTAAACTTCTTCTCTGGATTGCATTAGGTGGATAATTTGATTTATTCTTTGTTGGACATCGTTTGGTTCTTCTTGTGTTTCCTGCAATAGTTTCATGATCGGAACTCCTAATGAAAGGGGAAAAACAGCCTCAATGCCATACACCAATTGGTATGGAGACATACCAATCGATCTTTTGGTGCTAATCCTGTCAACCCAGAGTGAGAAAACCAACTTATTATGCCACGATTTCTCGTTTTCCTGCAGTGTCTTTCTGAGGATGTTCACCAGACTTTTGTTAGAAGACTCAACTAGCCCATTTCCTTGTGGATAATAAGTCGTCGAGTGTCCCAAAGTAATATGATATTGATTACAAAAATATATGAGCCTTTTGGATCTTAAAGCCACTGCATTATCAGTTATAATTTTGCTGGGGCATCCAAGACGAGACAAAATGTTAGTTTCTAGAAACTTGATGATGACAGAGTTAGTAGCTTGCATGCATGGTATAGCCTCGATCCACTTAGTGAAGTAGTCTATGGCCATGAGGATCCATTTATGTTGGACCGAAGAGGGAGGATGTATTTCACCAATGAAGTCTAGCCCCCACTATTGGAAAGGAGATTCAACAGAGATGGGCTTCATTGGGAGTGAAGAAGCTTCCTTTTCCCTTCAAAAATTTTACACTGGTGGCAAGAAGTAACCTTTTGGTGAACGTCAGCAAACAAAGTAGGCCAGTAAAATCCATCTCTTAGAAAATTGTTAGCTGTGGTTTTCCATCCAGTCTCTTACATGGAAATCTTGAAGAACTTTGTCAGCTTCATCTTTTAACAAGCAATTAAGCAAGATACCACCAAGATCTTTCAAATAGAGATTGCCTTACATAATACAAAATTTCAATGCTTTCAATTTAATAAATATAACTTTGGTCTTAGTCAAACCTGGAGGAGCCTATAAATTGTGGAGTACAAAAATGAGGTCTACGTACCAAGGGGAATTTAAGAATGCCTCTTTTATGTTTAGAGTCGCCTGCTCTTCCAGTTCATCTACTGCAACCAAAAAGTTAATATCTAAAGCATAGAAATTAGACTCAACCATCAGTTTGGAAAAAACCCATTCTTTGATTAGTTTAGTAGGTTTTATCTCAATGTCATATTCCAGAATGACGACAATCCATTTTCCTCTTCTGCCATTCGGATTATCCTGGGTCAAAATATCTTTAACCATTGTGTTTGGGACGTATACAATTGTGTGAGAATGGAGAATATAGACCCTAAAATATTTTATAGCCTTTACCAGGGCGAAGGCTTGTTTCTCCATAATGTTATAATTCAACGCTGCATCTCTTAAAGCTTTGCTAAAAATGGCTATGGGTTGCTCATACCCTTCACAGTTTTTCTGCAACAATACTGCTGCTATAGTGTGCTCAGATACAAAAGAGAAAAGATAAAAGTCTTTGGTATAGTCTAGGATAATAAAAAATGGAGCTTGGGTGAGAGCATGTTTCACTTGTTCAAATGAATGTTTGGACTCGACGTTCCATTTGATTTTTGTATCCTTTTTCAACATATTGGTAATATTCCTGAGAAGCTCAGCCAAGTTTGGTATGAATCTTCTAAGGAAAATTATTTTGCCAATGAAAGATTGCAGTTCTTTGATGTTCCTAGGGTGTTCCACCTTATGGATAGCTTCTATCCTGCTGGGATCTATTTTAATTCCATCTTTTGAGATTATGTGTCCCAGCAGTTTACCTTCCTCTAACCTGAAAAGGATTTTCTTAGGATTTAATGAAATCCCAAATTTCCTGCACTTCTCAAACACACGTCTGAGGTGGAGCAAATGTTCTTTGTCGGATTTGGAGTAAACAGTTACATCATCCAGATAAATGACTATAAATTTCCCAGTCTCATCCACAAATGCAATATCCATTTCTCTTTGGAAAGTAGCTCTAGCGTTCATCAGACCGAAAGGCATCTTCACATACATGAAGGCACCCCAGGGTGTGGTAAAAGTTTTCTTCTCTTGATCTTCTAGGTGGACTAGGACTTGGTTGTAACCAGAGAAACCATCTAGTAAGGATACCCTACTAGATCTGACCACCCTTTGTAAAATATGGTTCATTTTGGATAAATGGTAATTATCTTTGAGGGAGACTTTGTTCAGATTTCTGAAATCTATACAGAGTATGATCTCGCCAATTTTCTTCCTGGTTGGAACTAGATTGGAAACCCATTTGGAAAACCTCAAGGGGACTATAATCTTGGAATCATACATCTTCTTGATTTCTTTCTCTATCAGGGGAAGCAACTTGGGATTAATTCTCCTAAGTTTCTGTTTGAAAGGTTTATGTTCTTCTTTTATGGGAATCCAGTGCTGTATGATGCTTGTGTCATAGGATTTTAAGTCCTCATAGCCCCAAGATAAAACATCTATATATTCCTTAAAAAGTTCAATGTATTTTCTTTTTTTCTCTGGTGGCAGTGATTTAGACAGTTTTATCATTTTGGGGTTTTCTTCTGTTCCTATGTTACAGTCTTCAACCTCTTTACCGCTAGCTTCAATTTTCGATTTTTTGGCTACATCGTTAAAATCAAACAAGTCTTCCAACATAACTAAACCTCTAGGTAACACATTATTTTTCAACTGCAGGATATCATAATCTGCATCCTTTCCATTGATTTCTTCAACATCTATTGTATTTACACTACCATTCTCAAAAACAGATTTATTTACAACTTCATCTTGTTCTAAATCTATATTCATACATTCGAAATCATTTTTACATTGCAGGAAATCTTTAATTTGATCGTCATTTCCAAATACCTGCCAATATCTGATGTTATCAGGAATGGTGGGTCTGCACTTCACCTCCACTGTGTACTTGCGAGTGGGACGAAAACGGATTTTACAAGTAGCTGCTAACGTGGCTAGCCCGTCTGCGAGTATATTTTGTCCTCTATGCATCACCTACAAATCAACCTCAGTAAAGCATTGGAGAGCATCCAAAACAACATTTCTATAGGCTCTAATTCTGGGATGTTTTGTTGCATACTCACCTTTGATTTGCTTGATAATTAATTCAGAATCACCCCTTACCATTATCTGCTTAGCACCAACTTTCTTCAATATTTTCAGGCCAAGTATTATAGCCTCGTACTCAGCTATGTTGTTAGTACATTGAAAGTTCAGTTTATAGGAATGATTCTCGGAGTAATTTGATCTGTGGTTATGCATCCACACTCTGGCTCCATCTCCTTCTTTACTCACAGCACCATCGAAGTCCATGCTCCAGAAGTTTGCTAGCAGTTCCTCATTTGCTTCAACCACAGGGTTTCTTACTTCGACATTAGCTTTATCATCCTTTGGGTCAGGTGCATCATCTTCCAGTTGTGCGATTTGTTCTTCAAGATCACCATCGTTATATAGAATGAAAGAATCTAGGTCAGAGTGTGCAGAATATAATGGGTAATTGTGTGGCTTTTCCTGACTACTGACCATATACTTCATCATTGTTTCCCTGTAAAGTCTTCTCTGTTGGCTGAAAACCAGAATGGTGGCATAGGACATATCTAGCTATAGGGTTCCTCTCAATTTAGCTCCCCAAGACTTTGATAGAAAAATACCATACTTGGGGGTAATATCTGCCATGACGATGTCCATCACCAAACCTTTAGCCGGAATTTGAGCCAAGGTGATGCATAAGTCTTTAATCAGGCCTATACATTTGACCTTGTTGGAGTCGAAAGAATGCAAATCTTTGTAAGGTCTGGTGACCTCGAGTCCCAACTTTTCCATCACATCTTTGGGAATTAGGTTGTGAGAGGTGCCTGAATCCAACATAGCATTGTGTAATATCATATTGTGGATATTTAGGCTGATGTAAAAAGGAGCCATGACGCCATTATCAATTTTATCATCAGCTTTAGGGTCAAACATGAGCTCAGGTCGGTCATCAACAAGGTTTACTGTGTCAGAGTGGTGTACAGATCCAACATCCAAGACTTTGGTACCTATATCAGGTTCGATGCTTAAATATTTCATCACCTGAGACCTATAAGTGTTCTTATTCATTAGCTTGGATAAAGGGAATAAGAATCTTCAATTTTGCTAGTTCCCCTTCGAGGTTGAAAGGAACGATGGTTTTGTTTAAACTCTGTACTTCTGATTTATCAGTAGAAACTCTATGGACAGGTGCACCTATTTGAATGGTTGATGAAACTTCTATTTGACTTGTTTTCTTAAGAATTTCTAGAGTTTTTTGCACAAGAGGTTCAACGTTGTTCTTCTCAAGGGTTTTCTTGGGAAGGTTTTCTGAGGTTTTATTTGTAGAATTCTCATTAGCCTTCTTACTCCTTAGGTTATATTGCATGTGAACCTCCATTATAGCATTATCAAAGGCTTGTTGTTCTATTTTCTTAGCTTCCTCATTCACCTATGTTTGTGAAAGGAGAAAGATTTCATGTTCTTCTTGGGTGAGGAAAATAGACTCATGATCATGATCATGATCACCGATTAGATTTATATGAGCATCATCAAACTCCTCTATAACTTTCCTCCCCATCATCAGCATAGTTTTGCTGGAGAGGCAGTCTAATATGTTGATCAGGTCCCTGTTGTTCCTGTTGATCCCTAGGATCTCTTTGTCTAATCTAGGGTGGATTTCACCTAAATTTTGGGTTTCTGATTTGAGGGGTAGCTTGGTTCTCCCTAGGTGGGTTCCTGTCAGTTATGGTAAGTATCTCCATTATTTTCTCCATAGCTCTGGCTAGAGAATCTAATTTGGCATCAGATGAGGAAGTAGAAGGTTCTTCCTTGATGGTGACCCTCTTTTATGTTCTCTTCCTAGCCCTTCTGGCCAAAAGATTTGCTTCTACACTGATGACACTTTTTTGCATGTCATCCATAATTGTTGTGTTTCTTTCCCTTAATTGATACGACATGTCATGCAAAATTGTGGTGGTTTATTTTCAGTCAGGATAGCCTTGTATAGATTGTTGAAACGAGTGCAGTAATCCTGCACTGTCTCTCCTTGGTTCCTTTTGATGTTCTCATACTCCGACAGAATTTGGAGAGGATTTTTATTTACCTCCCACTGGTCTAGGAAATTCTAATGGAAAACAATAATGTCAGTAATGGTAGCAACACGTAAAGTTTTGAGCCACTTTTTCAGATCTCCAGTTAGGCTTTGTGCGAATAATCTCATCTGCACATCAACTTCGTCTACTTCCTACAGGTCAAAGTAATTGTTCATTTTGTCAACATGTTGTTGTGCATTCAAGGGGTTGGTACTATCGAACTGTGGAAGTATAGTTGGATAATCTTGGGGCATGCCATGTAAAGGAGCAACCAATACCAATGGAGCATATCTTTCCACCATGATTGGTGGAGGAGGTTGAACAAAAACTTGTGTGACAGGAGAGGAAATGCCTGAAGATATAGAGGATGGAAGGCTTGGAGGAATGGAGTGACCTGGTGTAATTTTAGTAGAAACTGTAGCGATGGTTAAAACAGGAAGTTCGACGAATTACTGAAGATGGATCTTGTCTAAGGCTTGAACAAGATTTGCGACTAGGTCTTCGAGCTTATCAGTTTTGGAGTGAAAACGTTGCTCAACTTCAGCTCTAGGAGAAAGTATCTCAGGGGTCCTAGGCTGAAAAACAGTTTGGTCTAAGACCGTTTCACTAACAAAACTGTCAGATTTTGTCCTGAGAAGATTTGTTCGAAAGGGTATCTCAGACTCAAGGTCTGGAAGAACAACTAACTTTTCTGGGATGGAAAAAGACCTCAGAAGCAGGATGTTACTCCTCAAAATTTCTGTAGTGCTTTTCTTCCTGAGTAGTCTTTCGGGATTATCTATTACTTTTGCAGGTTCCGAGTCAGGATGAGATCTAGTAGAAATTCTTTTGGGAGATAGAAATGTTGATTTTATTCTACCTTTGGATATTTTGGTTATTTATGCACAAACTTTAACAACCTCTGAACATTATTTCTAAGTAAATATTAGAGTTTGTGTTTTTTCCGGAAATAAAGTCATCCTTGTTCTAGGGGAAAGAAAACAAGGGGTGGAAAGTTTGTTTCAGTTCACTCCCCAGTGGAGTCACCATTTATGTTATTACTCTGTAAATTCCCAGAGGTTGTTATGAGGTAAGAAGAAACTTATCAAAGGTAACTTTAACCAACCTCTTCAAAACTAGAAGATAGCCCTACCAGTTTCAGAGAGGGATCTCTCTGTGAGTTCTAGATTTGTTTGAGTTTTCAAAGATTTTAGGCTAGTTAGAAAGAATATAACCGAGTTGTTTGTTTTTAAAAGATAGAAGTTAAAGACAACGTTACAAGATTCGTTTCACAGGGAGAGATAGTGCTAATGCTGGATTCTTTAGAAATAAAAATGGTGTATTGATGAAAAGGTGAGATATCAGTTAAAACAAAAAGCATTTAAGAATTTATTTGTTATAACATAAGAGGAAAAACATTTAAATATGTAAAAGATTAAGAACATAGTACACAATGGTAAATTCTGCAACTTTAACTTCTTTTAAAGATTAAATTTCAGAGAGCCAATATGATAACTGAGAAAGAAAAAACTTGTACGCAGATAGAGGGAACTTCACCAACAATTGACACACAGGAATCCTGTGAAACTTCTCTTTGTATTACTAGAACAACTTCTTGGTAAAAATTACAGCAACTAGAGCTTGCTCGGATGTAAAGATCAACCACCCTTCCTACTTCTAAGTGAGAAACATTTATAATAAAAGTTACAACGACCCTGTCATTAATGATCAGGACGTGAAAGAGTCTGAGTCTAACTAACTAATCTAACAAGATGCAGAAATGTAGTAACTGATGATGATGTGTTGAATCTCACATGTTGATTTCAGGGAAGACCATTGTTGAGTCATTTGGATGACTTCAACTATGCTGGACTGTTAAGGTCCTAACCTGCACATAGGTAGATCAATGTATTTGGATGTAATAAAGGTCAATATTAATAAGGCCTTTCAATAAAATAGAATAAGGCGGATGTAAGAAGACCTAATAGAAGCTTCCGCTTCTAGAAGGATCTTCC
>ML807780.1:234023-251340 GCA_009831015.1 Picea engelmannii
AAGCTTCCGCTTCTAGAAGGATCTTCCTCTAGATGCTTCTCTTAATAGACATATTTAGTATAAATAAGGGTCGAGGGTATGAAAACCCTAGCTTGGAGATTATTGTAACAGAGCGTTGCTCGATTGGAGGTTGCCCCCTCGAAAAGGCCTGTGAACATTTATTTCGAATCAAAGTGCCATTTCTATTGCTACTATTATATCATTTCTGTGTATTGTGAAGATTATGCTAGATATTTTACTGTTATTCTACCATTTCTAGCATTTTGATTCTGTTCTGCATATTTTATATATCTGGTATCTTACATGGACACTGAGCTGGACACTGAGATGGATGCTGAGATGGATGCTGAGATGGATGATGAGATGGATGAGGCTCTGCCTTTACTCAATCAAATCACACAGCTCATCCCATCTCTGTGTGCTTGGGATGGTAATTTTCAATAACCGGCGGTAAACTACATCCATCTGGGTGTATTTAGCAAAAGTCAGCTTGATGATGAAGACACACTTGATCTCATGTTGAATGCTAAGGTCATGCTGCAGAGTCTCCAAGAATTATTTTCCCATGATGCTTCCCTGTATCCCTGAAAACTTGGAACTGTCTTTGGCCACGGTGGCGATACTTTTCTTGTAATTGGACAGAGTCATTAGTTTATCATTTAGGAAACGTAGATCAGGAAGACCCTTTTTTTGTAAGGCTTCAATCTTGATAAAAAATATTTGAACTCCAATGTCCATGTTCTGAGCCTTTTCCTCCAACTGTAACATCAATCCCCTTTTAGTCAATACTCTTTTTACCTCGAGGACAGTCTCTGTTCTGTCTTCGACTTTCAATTCTTCCATCTCTTCTTTGGTTTTGGAGTTTATAAACTCGATTATCTCGTTGTCCACTGAGGGCATCTCACCCAGCTATGTTCTTATCCTGTTAATGGCTTGCCTACTCTTTAACACCAGATCATGTTGCTCGAACATGATTTGCACCATGGGTCAAATTTCATTTATGGATTTTGCAATATCTGTCCATATGTTTTCCTTAGCCTCTACTAATGTCTTGCCTGCCACTGTTTGTTTATGGAGCTGTTGTATTTCGTGCTTGAGTTTCTCTGACACCTATCTCTCAACATTGTATATTGTTTGGAAAGAAGATTTGAGTTCTTGTAGATTTTCAATCTCCATTTTCAACCTATTGATCTTTGTTCCTTCCAGAGTCATTTCCTCCATGGATTTTACTAACTCAACAGTTTTTTACAGTTCTTTCAATGGGGCTGCTAATGGAATTTATGTTGTAGTGGTTGTTGGAACTTCTGTTGTACTTACTTATGCAATGTTAAATGCACTCAATGGAATGAATTCCATTGGTGTCATTTGTTCGTTTTCTTTCAATAATTTTTCCAACTCTATCTCCATTTCTCTGAGCTGTGCCTTATGCTGCATGATAAGCTTCAACAATTCTTCTTTCTCATTATCTGCCTCAGCTACCTCTTTATCTTGTGAATCCTCTATTGGTGGCAATTTCAATTGTTTTCTCAAAGATGCAATATTAGCATTCTTTTTCTTCAACATTTCCTCTGTAGCTTTAACATTCAAGGGATCATACCCAATCTTGAGCACCAACTCCTCTAAGGATTTTATTCTATTATCCTTTGAAAAAGAGGATATCTTCTCCAACTTCAATTAGGTCTGACCATTGCTTAAAGACACATGTAACTTTGATGTTGTATTGGAAGCATGTGCTAATGTGGAGAAAACCATTTCTCCAGTCTGTCTGTGCAAGTCCATATGATCAGCTGGATGTACTTGTTTGGTGTCAAAAACAATAGTTGACTTCTTGTAATCAGTGATTTCTTTGGGTTGAGGCACCTGTGCTTGCAAAAATGCAAGATGCATTCTTTCTTTCTCTTTGTCAGATGCTAACAATAGTATGTGTTGTGCTATGGAAGTTTGCTTCCAAAACTAAGAGTAGGTTCTATTGGTCAGTGTCTGGTTCTTCTTTTTAATCATTTCATATTTTTCAAAAATGCTTAGGGGTACAGAACCTTGTGAAGTTTGGGTAGCCACAACTATTTTTGTCTTCTTCTTTGAAGAAGAAGTTGACACCACCTTCTGTCTTCTCTCAATCACTATGGCAGAGTAGGGCTCTTCCTCACTAGACATGTGAGTAGCATGAGTGGTTTTGGGTTTCTTGTTGTATACCCAGAATTCTTCTGTCGATACCTCAGTGATTGAAGGTGAATCATCCTTTCTTGGTATTTTTTCCTTGGGTGCCCTTGGAGTGGTAGTTAGTGAAATAGATACTGAAAGGGATTCTTGTGGATCTGTATCTACCAGAGTATTTACTTCCCATTCTGTCCGGTTCACATATTTTTTGATTTCTGGCTTGAGGGTGTGGGCATAGGGTGAACTTTTGTTCTTGGATCTCATCTCTGCAATGATCCCACTGGGGTCATATCTCCAAATAAAACTAGTGTTGAATTTCATTTCCTTCAATAATTTGTCTGCCTCGTCCCCAATAGCTCAATTGTTGCAAATAAATGGGCCTATTTGTCCTTTGATCCTCATTTGTTGTTTTTTCTTCAGAGCCACAAAATGGATGTCATCCGATTTTATCATTTGATGAATATATTCTAGTGCGAATATTCAAACATGCACATACTTAGCCAACTTGTATGGATATAGTTCGCACCCATACACTCTGATTTCTGTGTGATTCTGGTATAGAAACCAATCTCCAATCTTTCCCAGATCTGAAAGGTGCAGAACTCTTTGGATTTCTTCATTTATTCTCAGCTCAGGTCTTCCACTAAGCATGCCTGCAACTAGATGATAAAACAATTCAATGAATTGTTTCAAAGTGAACTCGGTGGAGTTTCTCCTGATCAGCGAAGTCCATAATGTGACTGCTTGAGGTTTTCCTTCCTTGTCCATATTCTGCATTGAGAAAGAGAACCTATCTGCCTGAAAAAGATGAACATGTAAGCCAGGATGGATGAGTATCGGAACATTCCATCTGTGGCGAACTATGAAAACTGCTCATAAATGTTCTCCACTAAGAAAGTGTTGTAGTCGAACTAAGTGGTGCATTTTTCCTCGGTAGAGAAAATGGACAAAAAACCCAATATAGGCTCATCCACCCATGCGTCTGAAAAATAACCAAGCAGACAATATTGTGATGAAATGACTCGGTTTCCCTTTTATGAGAACAGGGAGGAAGGATAGGGGGGATTTGATTTGGGGAACTGAGCATCTTGTGGGAGGAAAAATTCAAATATCTGGGTTCTTTGAGGAAAAGATAATTTCTGGTATAATTCTATTATGATTTCAAGATTGAAAGGGAAGGAAGATTCATTTCTGGGTATCTGCATCATCTGATCAATGGCCTATGGCATGATGAAGAACATACTTTCTCCTGATGACGAGACTATGGCTCGCTGGTGGGGAAGATAATGAGCCTGGCATTTGAGGGCAAATTCAAGGAAATGATGGACCTAGGGGAAAATCTATAAAGGAGGATTGGACTCCTAGAGCTCGATTTCATCGCTCTGATCTAAGAAAGTGTCTTTGAGACATGAATGAAAATCTGTGAAGTCAACTTCGCACTTTATGTATGATATCAGATGATCTTTGTCGGCCAATGGGATCTTGTTGATGTCGATAGGAGGTGGGAGGAAAGGATTTTCCCCGGTTTCTGCCTTCTTGGATTTTGGCACCATTGCTGTGAAGAGTACATGTAATTCAAACAAAATGTTATTGGTAATGGTTGTGGTTGGATGAGGCATTGCAGAGGCGGAGGAAAATGAATCTCTTGATACAAAGGGAATGTGAATGGAATGGGAGATGACTGAAATAGGGTTGAATTTGAGTGGATGGGTATCTGTTTGGGAGAACAAGGACAGGTCAGAAGGACAATGGGTACATGGCTAGTTATAAATGGCCAACAGGTTGTTTAGAGCGTGAGAGTGCAGGATGAAGGACATCTGAAGTGTACCTCTGGTCGACATATGCACTAGTGATTGGAAGGCAAATGGGAAAGCAATGACCTGTAACGGTTAGATGGATGGGACATGATGACGAGTTCATGACATGGAACTTGTAGAGGCTGGTGGTGAATTGTAACACTAATAGGCGGTAAATGTTTGGAGAGGGGGAGTTTGGACGCAATGAGGTGACGTCGTGTTGCGATGAGGCCCGCCTGGATTTGTTTTATTCCAGACATCCCCCCCCTTCAATTAAAGGAAGAATAGTCAGGGGGGTCTGGGATTCTTTGCTGACCGTTGATCTGGGTGAAGCCGGATCAACCGTTGATCTGGGCGTGTTGTTTAACATCATGTCGGACCCCTCCCCTTCTGTTAAAAGAAGAATGGTCGGGGGGGTTCGAAATCTTCTGTGGACCATTTGATTGCACGCTAGTGGGATGGCCATAGATCTAAGCACACATCTTAAACATATTTTTGGACCCCCCCCCACCGTTAAAGGTCGAACAATCGGGGGGGGGGGGTCCGAAATCTTTTCAGAGCTGTATATCTGGGTGCTCACCACTCAATCGTATATATAGGCCTGATCTTTAATTTTCCAGGGCACGATTCAACATATGGTGTGAGATTTATTCTTAATTATGTTTTATTTGTTTTTCGCACTACTTCTTCTACTCTTTATCACCATGGGGTTAGAAAAACACTTCATCATCCAAAATCTTGCATTTTTCATCAATCATCATACATATTTATTGAAAAGAAGTTGTTTAACCTATGTCCTAACCTACATCATTTGCACCTTTATCCCAACTTAGACTGTTGGACTAAGAAAATACTCTACCTAGGGGCTATTTGACCAAGATTAGGTTATTTGGTCAAATTTATTCACTAACTAACCTATCATCTTGACTAAGATTAGACAGTTTAATCAAGCTTATTCACTAAGACTATCAACATCAATTTAAAAGGACTTGGCCATGTTGAGACTGTATGGATCAAGCCATTGTTATTTCATGGGGCTTTATTTAATTTCTTTTGTGCCCTCTTTTATTCTTTTCTCATTTTCTTTTCTTTCTTTTTCTTTTCTTTTCTTTTTTCTTTCTTTTTTCTTTTTTCTTTCTTTTTTCTTTTTTCTTTCTTTTTTCTTTTTTCTTTTTTCTTTCTTTTTTCTTTTTTCTTTCTTTTTCAGGATGTAGTAATCTTTGCAAATAAAAAACACTAAAGGGAACAAAAATACAATCAACAGTTGATCCTATAAATTATAGGGTTATAACATAGTGGAAGGATAGAGTAATTGTGAATCACAAAGTAACAATAATCGTTTATCTACTTCAGGAGCGTTCTTGACCATTGATCAAGCATAGTGGAAGGATAGTGTAAGCAGAGGTGTTAACCGACAACAAGCGATCACCACCATTCTATTACTTATTTGATAAGTAAACCTATGGAGGGATTGATATACTCCAAAGTCCTAGAGCCACGAATAGCCGAAGTGCTGAAGTGAACGAGAACCATTCATCTTAACTCCTAATTAAGTCTTGACCGTCAATTTGTTTGAAGCCTCTGGATAAGCCAGGATTATCCATCTAATGGAACATTAAATATTGACCATCTGATCTACTAGTGAGTATAGTATACACACTTCGATGAAATGTACTCTAGGAGGATTGAATGACTACAAAGGTCAAAAGTCTCAAAGGGCAAAGTACCAGAGAACCTGGTTCTAACACCAGTCACATGATAAGGTAAACAAGCTAAAGGTACGAGAAGTAAATAATCCCTTGGATGTTTGAATATGGTTCCACGTAAAAGAATAGGGGAAGAAGAAGAAATACCTAATAAAACAATGCTTGAAATAGATAAGCTCGTGGTTTCGAGCTTACGGTCACACAAATTTTGGTTGAAGGGAGCACCTATTGATTAAGACTCGAATTCAAAACAATTCGAGATATAATACTAATGAAGCAATACACAATCATGATTAAACAAGAGTTAAATCATGAGCATTATGAATAAAGAGTAAAAAGGAAAAATGATATTATTTAAAGTTTAATATTATCACTTAAATTAAGAATTAAGAGGTGCAATGGTTCAAAGTTCAAATAAAGGGACATAATGATTCAAATCTCACACTAGTTGGAAGACTATATAAACAAGAAAGAATGGTGAGAAGAAAGTGTCTCTGTAGTCCAAATCAGAAGATTAAAAGAAGAAGCAGAGTCCAAGAAGGAAAGTTGAAGTTGCTTATGCAGTGAGGGTGGAAGGGAGAAGCAAGGAAGGATTCATATCCTTTACTAAGTAAAGTGTGAAAATAAGGGAGTTGGTGCTTCTTATGGTTGGTAACTTAAAGACAAGGGAGTTGGTGCTTCCTAGTGTTGGTTCCCTAAAGACAAGGGAGTTGGTGCTTCCTAGGGTTGGTGCCCTAAAGACAAGGGAGTTGGTGCTTCCTAGGGTTGGTGCACTAAAACACGGGAGTTGGTGCTTCCTAGGATTGGTTCCCTGAAGAAGGGGATCTGTGTCTCCAAGATTTGTTGCTCTAAAAATGATTGGTGTCCTTCATTATCTCAAATTATTCTTTATAAAACCTTGTAATTCTTGTTAAATATATTTATATAATTGATTTTAAATACAAGTCCATTATTGATCTATTGTGGTGATTAATAAAATAACAAAGTAATTGCTAATTTTTTTAAAAGGAAATATTGATTCACCCCCCCTCTCAGTATTTCCAATAGATCAGATGGTGCACCCATCAGAGTGATCAAGGGCTAGGTCTCAATAGGACTCCAATGAGGGAGACTTCGATGAGGGATAATTTGATGAGGGAAGCTCTGATGAGGGACACTCTGAGCCAACTAGATTCGGTAATCCATCAAAGTGACACTTGTTGGAGGTGTTGTGATGAAACTTAAAGAGGAAGTACGATGACAAGGAACCTGATGACTATAGATATCATAGAAACTGGTAAATATTTTCTTGGTGTCCTTCTGTTGATGGGTCTTGAATCCATTTAAATCAACATTAGGAACCAAACATGCCACCAAGGCCCAATTATACTCTGAAGCATTTAATGGTGGAATGGTTCTCCAGATCTTGCGATTCGGCCAATTAATTTATGGTCTTTACGTTTTATTGTGAAGGTCTCTCCTTCAGTTTAGACGTTCTTTGTTTTTGTATTTTCTTTTGGGTGGGACCGATATAATATGAAATCTGGTATAAACCAACTAGGTAAAAAAGTGGGAACAAGTTTAACTACTGGAGAAGAGGTTGAGCTTGGGATAACCCTTTACTCTAGCATGTAGGCGGTGATCATCTACCATAGGCCTAGTATTAATACGTTAACCATGTGAGTATTCCAATTACTAACTGAAATAACTTATCAATAGATTTAGTATCTTTTACTCGTTACAACATCCATTCATGAGACAAAATAATAAATAGTTCTTCTCTACATCCAATCATACACACATTTGATGAAAGCACAAACTTGTCTCTAGTCCAGAAATACTTCTCAATTAAAGGCAGCTCTGAAATAGTTCTTAACAAAACCAAAAAATGAGAGTTTCTTGCAACAACCATAGACCCTTAAATAATCGGTCGATGCTCTTATTTATAACATAAAATTAACTAAAAATAACAACTAAAGTGCAGATAAAAAAACCAGAATTCGCCACATGGCGTTCTCTCCCATGATTTTTCCTAAGAGTCATCTCAAGATATCACTTAAGAGGGTGACTCTTCTCATACTTCGACCACTTGATAAACAGATCTTCGTAGGTGTTGGCGTATGGGAATCTATATTGTTCTATCGAGTTTGAGTGAATATCTCTTATCTCTACCACATGTGCTTGATACTTGTGTTGGCACAGTGGCATACCCAGGGTTCAATTCTACAACGGTGCACCAACCAAACCCTAACTACTAGCCCTTTAGGAAACACCTGCAAAGAAAATGAAGTCTCACTCAAGGTAGAGGTAGGGGTGGTTGCAGGACTCAATTGTCTGCAACCTTAGCTAGGACACAGATCTATGATTCCTTACTTAATATAGCACTCGATGTTGTTGGATCTTTAATATGAAATCAATAACCACTTCACAGATACAACAGAGCTTCACAGCATTCACAATGAACTAGATTGTTTGATCACTTATCATCCACAGTGTATTCAGATCTAATAGGTCAAGCACTTAGCATATACATGTCAATTAGACCTAACATTCTACACATCATAAGCACTAAGCATAAGCATATATATAGCATATCTATCTACTCATATCAAATCACTTAGAAAATAATCACATCAATGCATCAGAACAAGGCACAAAGCGGACAACACAAGATTTATGTGGTTCACCCCCACCTTGGGGATACGTCCACCAACTCTTATTCTTTATTATCGTTGGCCAATCAGTTACATGCACAGAGCCTTAGAAACCATTACTTCGCACAGGACAAAAGATCTGTGCAGCTCGCTAGATCTTTCTTCCTTGCCTTTCAACACAAATCCTTCTATACCTTCAAACAAGGACTTGCGCTAAGCTTTGCAAGTCTATATAGAATGCACAAAACTATTTATCACATAGATCCCCCCTTGGAACTTAGCCTATATCACATAGATACAATATTTTTCTCTATTACTACTTTATTTCATTTTCCTATCCTCTATTTATACATACAAAATGGGCCTAAGCATGGGTAAACCCACGAGCCGACATCCCTTTCCCATTACATATTCCCAAAACCCAAAAATGGACCCAAAAGTGGGTCGAGATTCTGCAATCTCCACTTCATTTTGTGCTCCATCTTCGACAGGCTGTCGAAGTCCTGAAAATAGTCAAATATGACCAAGTGCTCCCAAAACTTGGTCAAGGGCAAACAGTCCCCCAACACTCACCCGTGACTCATCCCAAGTCACTCTGGTATGAGAAATTCTACTTCGAACACCTCAAGCTTGGCTCGAGATGCTTTGATCTGCTATAATGCTATGACTTATTGCTCATTGAAATTGTGGATTAGTGTGTCATTGACTGGCCCTTCTAGGTGTTGTTCTGTTGTGATGAAAACCTATTCTAACTCGGCTCCTTGGCTTTCAACTTCAGTTAACAGTTGGCATGCCTTCTCTTTCACTGGTTGAAGTTGGTGAGAGACTTCCATCACTTTAGTATAGATCGCGTGGATCTTTTTTTGGGCCATGCAATGCTATGGAAACCTCTTCATCTTTCAACCGGTGTTAATGCCTTCAACTGCAGCTGTAATGTATCTGGGTTCTTCTTTGCTTCCTAGAGTTATGACTCCAATGCCTATAACTATGGATTTTCTGTAAGATTTTCATATGTCTGAGTGCTCCTGGAGCTCATCTTCTTGCACTCTAAGGCAAGGTATTTCATTCTTCCCACTACGTTGTGAGAAGTTGCCTCCCCTAGGTCTCATATTTCTTGAGGAGTCTCAGGCACGGTACAAATTTCCAGATATGCGATGCCCTGCTGAAGCTGTTGGATTACTTCTTCGAGTTGTGCTACCTGCTGTGGAACTCTCTCCTCAGTTTTCACTTCTATGACTGTCACATAGTGAAGTGTGTTTTGAATCCTTTCCCATACTTCGAGTTTCTCTACGAACAACGTTTCCTTGTTTTTTTGTAGCGCTTCTTTCTCTTCATCCCATTTTGCTTGTAGAGTGAGCTTTTCCTTTTCTACAGTACTTCTATGGTCCTCAAGGTATTTTCGTACTTGTGCTAAAGCCTAGGTGGCCTGTGCTATATCTTCTTGAGTGCATTGAAGGAGAGCTTCGACTATATCAACAATCCGATGTAGTTGGGTTGGCTCATCACCTAATTCTAGTGTTCCTCATAGTAGGGGTGCAATGGAAACTGCGCGGCTAGAATGTATTGCTTGTTGTACTCCTTGAAGCTCGTCCCTAATGCAACTGAGAACTTCCTCCTGCTTGGCTTCCTCTTTTTCTGCTATCTCTAGCAAAGTATTGTTCAGTGCAAAGACTATGAAGTCAAAGTCATCTGGAGTGAGAACAGTCTCAAACTTGGTTCTGGTTTCCTTAGATTTCTTCCTGTACGAAGGCTTTGGTGGGGTGACCTTCCTTTTCTTGGAGGGATCCTCCTCCTCTCTAGGCGGTGTAACTTCACCTTTATTTTTCTCAACTTATGTGCTACCTGGATCTCCATCATCACCTCCTTGCTTAAATGATATCGAAGTGGTCTTCATAGAAGTACTATTGACATATTGAACTTCTTCATCTTTCTTGATCTTGCCTGGTCCAAGGGTACCATGCACAGGTTCTGGACTATCTATATCAAAAATATCCACGAGGTCTGCTGAGATGAGGAGGTCTATCGACCACTCCTTGTTGATTTCTTCCAAGTCTTCTTATGTTAACTTATAATAGGACTGTAATTGTTGCTTGTGCTAGTTAGCATGCATTGTGATGTATATAAAGTGTCTATATGCGTTGAACTTAATCAGGGGCTGAAACCTATAGAGTGTGTTCAGAGTGATGCGCGGTGTAGACTGGATTGCATTATTCAATTGATTGTAGTAGGTGTGGAAGACAACATTGGATTGCCACTGCTTCTTCATATCACTTGAGTACCACAAGGTACTGAACTTTGTAGCCAAAGGTTCAAAGGGCTCGATGTCCAGGAAGGTCACACCTTCTAGCATCTCTCATGGGATGAAAGCTATCAATATGAGAAGCCAGATGAAGTGGAGCTCATATCCTTGGTCATGTGCTCCTCTACAATCAAGCTCTAGCTGATTCACAACGTACTATGCCTAATTCATCTGTAGTCCTTTTGCGCACTTCCCGACGAGGTCGACAATGAATCTAGTTACTTGGGTGGGTTGGTTATTGTGAACTAGCTTGCTTGCGATAAACTGACATGCGAGGTGCACTGTGCCGCTATGGATAGAGGCTACCTTGTAACCTCACGTACCCTTCTCTACATCTCCATAAGTCTCTTTGATTCATTGGGATAATGCTCAGTTTGAGGTCTTTCCTGGGTAAAAATCTTGTGGGTCAGGGTCCTACATGCTCAGCCCTGTGATCCGATTGATCAAGTTCGGATCCAAAGTGATGCGATGGTTCAACAATTTCATGCATGTGTCTACTTCATGGTGTCATTCGAAGTGTGGGATATTCATCACATTAAGCAGTGTGTATTGCGCGAGGTTTTGGGTCCATGGCTGTGGGATAATCTTTGAATTCTTTCCTTTCGTCCTAGTCAAGTACTTATGTGGGGCAAGAATGCTATAAGATTTCCAGTCTCCAAGGTTCAAGTCACTAAATTTCAGTGTTGCGAGCTTATCTTGGTTGGCGTGAACTGCGCACACCCCTTTCGGGAGGTACACAGTGATCATGACATATTCAAACTCTTGGGGTACACTGTCACGGTTGATGGTGCCGCTCAGAGGGGGTAGATAGGCAGGTAGAATGCTCAAAATTAGCTTTGCATTAGCGAGGTCATCTCTATGCTTAGTACATTTCTCATTGGCTGATCAGGACGGATCGACACGAGCAGTGGATGGAGAGGTTGCCATTCCTCTCATGGATGATGCCTATAATCTTATGAATAACCCTCACTCCGACATGACTCTCTCAGTTCTTATATCAAGAAGAACTTATGTTACAGATTCTTTGGTAGCAGTAAGCGCGTTGGACGTACATGCTCAGGATAAAATAATTGGGTTCATGATGGTCTTAGACACTACACTAGAGTGAACATCAAGAGCACAATGAGCACTGTATACAATTTCTAATTGGCGGGCTTCAAATTCTCAATTGGCAAAAGTGTTCTTCTTTCATGGCGCGATGAGATAAATAGGCAATATTAGCAATGATTTACTTGCAATGGTTATGAACCTCATTAACTCTTCTTCTGTCCGTTATGGCGTGGTCCAAAATTATGGTGGTGAACCATAAATTTATTTCCATTCGTTCAGAGCAGCAATCGAACGGATATATCGGATTCCAACGGATATATTTCTTCGCCACAATAATGTGGCATATGTCTCTGTTCTGATATCCCAGTGAAGCTCCAATTCTACAAAGTTTCTTTCTGCGAGGTACCCTCTGGAACCTACTATAACTTCTCAATCTTGACCTTCTTCTTACTTAGCTTCCTAGCCTTTTTCCCTATGAGCTTCGTCTCGGTGGTTCTTTTCCCATTCTGATTCTTATTTTCCTTGGGCATAGTCACTTCGCATTGCTTATATCCTCTCCTAGGATTCAGGTGTATCACTTCTTCTTTATCTCAGGTAGAAATTTCAGCCTTCGGTATGTCTTCTGATGTTCCTATAACTTCGATATCTGGGCTTCTAGTGTCAATTAGCTTCGATTTGTTCTCTTGTTCTTCAATCAACTATGCAATCTTTCGGGTCATGAAATATTTTAACTCTTGTCTTTTTTGTTCTAAGAATTCTTCTTCTTCCTTGTTTCTAGCTTGATCTCTAGCAATCCAAGATTTTCCTAGTAACATGGTAAACGGGGCATTGTCTTCAACGAATTTAATAATCTCAAAATCTTCCTTTGTCAAAGTTCCATTGAATTTCATAGGTATATGAGCGAGCTTTCCACATAACATCATCAATTTTCCTCTGAATAGTCCTATTCCTCCTAATGAAGGGACCATAATAGGCTTCCCTATAGCTTCCCAAGTTCTTTCTGGCATAATGTTCACTTGTGTCTCTTCATCAAGGATAGAGTCAATGTTGAAGTCTCCTATTCTTGCTTCAATGCATTATTTTTCTTTGAAAATATATGATAGTCTAACATATCGGTGGTCATTCAGGGTCTCTTTCATTTGTATAAATACCTTCTTTGATTATTGTTGGGTTTCTACCTCTTCTGGATCTTCCTTAGGGTTTTCTTGATTCAGATTCATTTCTTCCAGCCTAGCGATCATTCTAGAGAAATCCAACACCTCATGGTCCATAGCTTTGCAAAAAAGACAACTAGATCCTCTGCCAGGGAATTCCTTAGAAATATGTATAGGTCTTCTACAACTGTAACAGAGGGTTACTCCTCTCTTTCTTTTAAACGATCCCCAACTTATTCTATACTGTGCACTAGGATCATGGTAGCTAATCTGCAAAAAAATATTTCTAGGATCCTACATCCATTTGTTAGTCCAAACATTTTTTTTATGCATAGGTATAACATATCTATCACTATTCTTATCATATCTACTCATATCAAGCCTTCTTTAATATACCAGTGCCCTAGTTTTCAAATTAGGATAAACTCTATTAAACATACCTAGATCCATACCTTAGAAACAAAAATTTTCACTTATCTTACTTCTATAGAGAAAAAAGCCTCCAGATCTAAAACTTTTAACTACTCTTACCTTTATCAGAGCACAGAGCTTATAGATATTACCTATTTTAGTCAAGAATTCCCACTTTTACCTTTGTCGAAGCACAAAGCATTCAGATCTCGTTCCTTTTCTTCAGATCCAACCTCTTTTCTTTCAAATCGGACCTCTTTATTTTAGATCGGTTAAACAATTGTGCACTAGGGCACAGATCGTCACACAAGACTTTTAGGTTAACCTTTTTTCACAAAGCTTCTTCTTCTCAGTTCCCAACAATCACAATTTTAGGTCCCGAAAACAGAACCATTTATTGGCACAAGGGCATACCCACGGTTCAACACTACAATAGAGCACCAACAAAACCCTAACTACTGGCCCTTTCAGAAACTCCTGCAAAGTAGATGAAGTCTCACCTGAGGTAGGGGTGGTTGTAGGACTCAAGTGTCTACAACCTTAGCTAGGACACGGATCTATGATTCCTTACTTAATATAGCACTCAGCGCTGTTGGATCTTTAATATGCAATCAATAACCACTTCGTAGATACAACAGAGCTTCACAACTTTCACAATGAACTAGATTAATTGATCACTTATCATCCACAGAGTATTCAGATCTAATAGGTCAAGCACTTAGCATATACATGTGAATCGGACCTAACATTCTACACATCATAAGCACTAAGAATAAGCATATATATAGCAGATCTATCTACTCATCTCAAAGAACTTAGCAAATAATCACATCAATGCATCATAACAAGGCACAAAGTGGACAACACAGGATTTACGTGGTTCACCCCCACCCTGGGGCTCAACTATTCTTCTTTATTATCGTTGGTCAATTGGTGACAAGCATAGAGCCTTAGAAACCCTTACTTCACACAGGACAAAAGATCTACGCAGCTTGCTAGATCCTTCTTTCTTTCCTTTTAGCACAAATCCTTTTATACCTTCACACAAGGACTTGCAATAAGCTCTACAAGTCTATACAGAATGCACAAAACTCTTTATCACATAGGTACCCCCTTGGTACTTAGCCTATATCACATAGATATAATATTCTTCTCTATTACTACTTTCTTACATTTGCCTATCCTTATATTTATACATACAAAATGGGCCTAAGCATGGGTAAACCCACGGGCCGACAACCCTTTCCCATTACATATTCCCAAAACCCAAAAAGGGACCCAAAAGTGGGGCGTGATTATGCAATCTCCACTTCGTTTGGCACTCCATCTTCGACAGGCTGTCGAAGTCCCAAAAACAGTCAAATATTACCAAGTGCTCCCAAAACTTGGTCAAGGGCCAACAACTTGACTAAACTGTGTTGGACACACCTACCACACTTAGAGGGGGGGGTTGAATGAGTATGGGGATGTTTTTCCCAAAACTTCCCTCTTACACAAAAACTCCCTAGTTAACATTCAACATTTTCTCATTACTCATTGTTTTCATTTATAATTAGTTAGATGTGAATACATATCAACAACATATATCATCAACATATCATGAACAAATCATCTCCACAAGTAATACAAAGAACACAAGATGTATGTACAATTTTTCTTTTTATTATGGACTTCAATCCGAGGGCTTTTCAGCAAAACTTGAATAGAGTACAACTCTACAAGAGCACCATCTCTATATGAAATAATATTCTTACATTCTCAGCACCAACTGAGATGAGACAACAATCCTCAACAGATATCAGTCTGTCAACATAAACAAGTGCATCAACCATACACCAACCTGTGCCAAACAACCTGTAATCAACCTATACCATAAACAAGTGAATCCAACCATGTACCAAGTATATACCAATAATGTTTCAAATACTTATCAACAATTAATCATCAATATGTACCAACATCATCAACTATACACCTCATGTATGTGCCAACTCATCAACTGCTTGTCTCAACCATGACTAGTTTTGGATTAGTCAACAACCCCAACTTGAAATAATAATAAATTTGTACCTATTATGAATAAAGATCTGAAACTAATACACAATGTTCTTCAGTTTGTTTTATTCAATTCCTCCAGGTGGCACTACTTGGAACCTCTCAGAAAAGGAATTATAGCAAAAATGGCATACCTTGTTGAATTTTGTCTTATTCTAGAGAGTGGCCCGCACAAAAATTTCATTGAATTGATATGAATATGTTACACAACATACTAAAGCCTGTACTCTAACCAATACATTTTGTTTCACTAAATTTTGATCTTTTATGAATAAGTTATGACGTTTTTACCCAAAACACTTGTTTTTGACTAGTTTCAGGACTAGGCACAAACCCTGTTTTCCACGAAGTGTAACTCCCAAAATAAAACGACCCACAAGATAAATTTTTTACCATAGATATTTGGGTATGTTTTATCAATGGAATTTCCATTTCACAGTCTAAATCATTATAGAAAAAATGTTATAGCGAAAATGGTGAGATGACCTGTAAATAACATACCTTAGAAAACATCATCAAAATAATTTATCCTCCCTTCAATTCCAACCCTCTTTTCTTCCCCTTCCTTATGAAATTAGGCTTATATATCCTTTTTTACCTTATTCACCTATATATCTTCAATATTCTCAAGTGTTCCACACCAAAAAGGCTCAAGAATCTCTCCATCAATACTCCAAAAGATATTCTCACAATAAGCTCTCCATTGATCCACAAAAATGATGATCTACAAGAGACCATTGCTATCTTATTTATACTTTCATCCTCTAGGTCACTTAACCCATTTTTAGTTCACTTAACCCATTTCTAGGTCACTTAACCTATTTTCCTTATTTTAGGGTTAACCACTTTCCATAAATATAAAATTCTCCAATATTTTATCATTTAAATATTCCTTCTTGATTTTTTCATCTTACTTTATCATTTCTTGATTTTTTCACTTCTCTTTATTATTTAAATAATCCACCTTGACTTTGTCACCTTACTTTATCATTTAATATTTAAATAATCCACCTTGACTTTGTCACCTTACTTTATCATTTAAATAATGATTTCTTCTTTTAGGTCACTTAACCCATTTCTAGGTCACTTAACTTATTTTCTTTATTTTTAGGGTTAACCACTTTCCATAAATAGAAGGCTCTCCAATACTTTATCATTTAAATATTCCTTCTTGATTTTGTCACCTTACTTTATCATTTCTTGATTTTTTCACTTCTCTTTATTATTTAAATAATCCACCTTGACTTTGTCACTTTACTTTATCATTTAAATAATGATTTATTCTTTTAGGTCACTTTGACTTCTTTGACCTTTGGGGCTTCAAGCCTTCATGTGGGGGTCCTTCATCTTCGTAAGGCCACAACTCTCAAACCATGAAGAGTTATGTGACATTCCACATACCATCGGAAATGGAATGAAAATCACTATCCATCTAGGATATTTTCACCAACAATTTCCTTGATATTCATCTCATTATTCCAAATACAAACATGGGTCCTCCAACCATTCTTCTAGGATAACGCAATCCGTAAAGATTCTTTCCGTGAGGGATTTCACCATAAGGGGACCAGTTTGGAGTTCATCCATTTGTGCACCTTATAAATCATGATAAGTAAATAATGATAGCAAGGGTCCTCCAACCATTCTTCTAGGATACCTCAATCCACAAAGCGTCTTCCCATGAGGGCTTTCACCATAAGGGGACCACTTTGGAGTTCATCCATTTATGCACGTTATCAATCATGATAAGACAATAATGAGTCATCTATACATTTTTCCAACAATGCATCATATACCAATGAAACCACAATGATCCATCTTCATCATGTATCAATGACAACTCATTGATCCATCTTCATCATGTCAATGACAACTCATTGATCCATTTTCATCTATGCATTCTCATCAAGGAAAATACATATTATATTACATCAATCATCAATCAATCAATCCTTTGACATCAATCAATCACTTGACATCAATCAATCAAACAATTGGCATCAATGACAACATGATCCAACAATCTCCCCCTTTGGCATTGATGGCAATACCAACA
>ML807780.1:262663-278318 GCA_009831015.1 Picea engelmannii
TGTTCGCTTCCAACAGTCGTGTTTCAGCATTCGTGTTGCAGCAGTCGTGTTTCAGCATCTGTTCTTCATAAACAATCGATTGCCATCAATGACAACCTTGATCATCTGCGTCATCTCTGTTGTAGCCATATTTCCAACAATAGTATTTTGCCAAGTGGCACAAATGTTCTCTTGATCTCTTTTAGCTATATCCAGGGAGGCATCTGTAATTTCCATCCATGCACCGATGAGTTTGGACATCTTAGCATGCTCTGTGTTGATCAGATGTTCCTCTGTAGTAATGAGGATGGAGTGGTCTAGGGTGATCCTCCTCTTCTTGGTGGTTCTTTAGACAATATCCTTCCTTTTCCAGTCATAAGCTATGTCATGTATATCGACTACTTCATCCACAGGTTCGGGGATTTTTTGATCTCCCCAGGTGAGTGTATTCCCCAAACTCTCGATGGTATATACTTGCTCGAGACTGGGTTCTTGAGATTCCTCCCTATTTTATGAAGGCCTGACCTCTGTCTTTTGGTACTTGGGGGTTTTAGTACTGATTGAAACTGAGGCTTCAGGGGTATGCTCGGTACTTACTTGATCATCATCCATTGAGACATCGATTTCCTGCTGTGGAGCTCCTTATTTTAGTTCACCCGACCCTGGCTCGTCCTTTTGGCTTTTCGCTTATGTTTCTGGTGCCTTGGGAAGTTGAGTGTCTAGGCCACTCTTGACTTATTTCTCATTCTATGGAAGCCCTTGAATTTGAGCATTGGGAATAGGGGAATATGTCTTCTCTGGTCCCTTTTCTTCTTCGATATGTACCGGGGTCAAAAGAGATACTTCTAGGATCTCATCATCGTCATAGATATTTATCATCTCACTCAAGGGGTTTGACGTATTGGTCCTCCCCGATGATATGACTGTCTCTGGCTGAGACGAAACACCTATCGGTGATTCGGCTAGTGGCGTTGTGAATTCAAGGTCATCTAACCCAGTAATTTCATCAAGGTCTATGAATTCAGGGTTGCTTGGTCCCATCTGGCTTTCATCTGGTTTGTATTTAGGGAGCCTTGTCATATTTATGATGTCTGGGTCATCTTGAAACTGATCAATTATCCAATGTGCATGTTCTAACATGAGTAACCCCCTCTCTCACACATCCTAAGCCTCGGGGAGACTTCTATGTTGCACTGGGGTCACCCAGGGAATCTTTGATGTTTTAGCTACTACCTGAAGGGCTTCAGCTACTTAGGCTGCTATCATTTCTTCCCTGTCCCTGAGGGCCTCTTGAGTTGATTGTTCTATGGTCATCGCCTGTTCATCCAAGCTCATGGCTTTGAAACTAGTCATCTTGGGATCGACCATCCTTGCCACAACTTCATCCCAATCCTGGGCATTTTTCGTGAAGACCTCATCTTCAAACTTGTCAATAGGATAACACTTGCGATGCATGCTTCAAGACTAGTCCCCTTCGGTCATGTTTATAGAAATGACCGGTCTAGAATCAGAACTCCAATTGGCTTAGTCTTTCCTGCTTGGCTTGAGAGATGTCCTTTACTAGGTAGAAACCTATATGGAATCCATAAGGTATGAATGTTCACTTCTTATCTTTCACCAGGGTAGCATTGTAACCTTGTAGGATAGTCTTCTCGCAGATTTCCCCCACAACAAGACAGTTGGGGACATGTGCTGGTAGGAGATGAGGTGCTCCAGTGGTCCTAAATACCCTAATCTAGGTATTGCATTTGTCTAGATACCAGTGGCCGACTTTTGCTATCACCTTTTTTATCGCAGGCGATAGCCTTGGACACTCTTTCTTGAAAAGAATAAAATGAATGTGAGCAATGAATTCATCGTAGATGAGGGAGTAGGATTTTTTGTACATGTTCTCCCATAAGACGGTAAAATATACATGGACAAGGAGTTCTAAGACATGCCAGCTCAACTTCATTCCTGCAAAGACATTTCTGGCGTAGATGACGTCCAATAAATAAGAAGCCATGTAGAAGGATGGAGTCTCTCCTTCTTTCGGCATCTGAGCCTGTTGTATGCAAATGCTCAACTACTTGGAAATTATGGCACCCTAGTTTAAACCTCTCTCAGAAATGGATACTGTGTAGTCTAGAGGCATCCATGCCCATGAAAATCTGGAGCAGTATTTCTCCCCATACAACCGGTAGATGAGGGCCATTAGATAGATATATGGCTCCCTTAAGTTGGTCATTTGGTACCATCTGGAGGTCCGATTGGTGTATTTTTTATCTTATATCCACCATGAAGCCATCACCTGGTTGGTGTCGTGGCGCTCATAGAATTTTACAAAGAAATCAGTGTTCAGTCACTCCTGCAGGTCTCTGAGCTTGTAATAGTTCTGCACCTCTACCAGAAGGAAAACCTCGACACACTCTCCCTTGTCATCATTGATCAGGCACTTATGTGTGTTTGTGTGGTCTATGAGCCACTTCAAGAGTTCTATGCAGGGGAAAATTGGAGTTATGTTGGCCACCATGTGTAGGTACGAGCATCAAATGTTCAGAAAAACTTTGTCATTGATCTTTCTCATATTAGGGTCATTATGCGGGATATATTCCGAGAATTCTTCCTAGATGATCTTCTTGAAGAGCTCTCCCCAGTGCGGGAGTACCGCCTTGGTCCCTGTGCTTGCCTCCATGTCTCCAAAGGCTGAAGGTTGAGTGAAAACCTTATTTGTAGATGTTTTGATGATCGGTTCTGACCTTTGAGAAAATTATAATTATTTTGCTGGCCCTGGGGATGAGCCTTCTCCTACCTCTGGTTCTTTCATCTTGGGCGCCCTCGACGATCGCCTAGTAGTTGGATTTCTTGGAGGCATTGTTCCTGCAAATGAAATAAATCCTTTAGGGCATGTGTACATATTAACACTGGATAAAATACATATATGAAGTGTAAGAAAAAAAATACAGACTGGTACATACCTATAAAGCTTGCTAAGACTGGTTATTTGATACTCACGTAGTCTCGACAGCTTTCAAATTGCTTGGCTTGCTCCTTCTGATGCTATGAAACTCCTTTGCATGTAGAATGGTCTCGTGTACAATGTCTCAATAGAATTTAAATGGGGAAGAACTTATCATGTCACATCGATTAATTAATTCAGGTGATGAGTGAAATTCAAACAGATCTACCGCCGAATCTTTGAAAATTTAATTCATCATGGGTTGATGGCGGAGGCACGGAGAGTGAAGTGTTATACTCGTAATTTCAAATGGTTATTTTGATTCGCACATGAAATAGTTACTAATGTGGGATTTGACATTAATTAACCTCTTAAAAGCTCAGAATCTAATTGTATCTAGTGCTAAAACATCATGTCATGTCACTTTCTCAGAGGGTGGATCGCATATCGACGATGTGCTATGGATGTTTTCATTGATATCCCTCTGCAAAAAACATCTGACATCGATTGATTTCATTGTATGGTGCTGACGTGGAAAAATTGGCTTGAGACACGTGGCGTAGAAGACTGGTGACTTAACTCACGAGTATTGGTCGGAATCGAGACTTTCTTCAAGTTGTGCGCTCTAAACTAAACCTAGGATCTCCGACACCGAAATATATCGGTGATCGACGATCGGGGATAAAAATATCTCATGTTTTTCTTTGGATTAGCTACTTCAAAAACTCCTGATGCCGAGGCTCTTTGGGAATCAGTGATCAGGGAAAACCTTTTAGCATGGTTGAAATGTTCGTCGTGATTCAGTCTTCTCTGATGCCGACAAGCGCGTCAGGTATCGGCTATCGGTGATAGCATTTCTTTCTTTTAAATGTTTACTCCCTTTGCCTTTTACCGATGCTGAAGGGGATTGGCTATTGGTGATGTCCATAAGTGATACTTGTAGTGAAACAAAATCTTCCTTTCGTTGATGCCGGTGAAGATCCACACTCGACGACTAAGGTTTTCCGAGTGATTCTTTTACACATATTAATTCCTTTCAATGCCGAATTTTGGAGTGCATCGGGTGAAGTGTTATGGATATTTGATTGCTTATTTAAGTGTTAAGCCTCTTCAATTCATGGGATTTTCATAAGTTAGACAAACTTGAATAACTAGCGAGAGTCAAGAGAATAAGAAAAGACAAAACATTTCTCAAAATAAAATTGAATTCAAAAGGTCAAAAGATTAAGTGGTACCCAAGAAGTGAAAAATTGACATAGGATTTTTAGGGTGTTTTGAGTGTTCAACAAATGGCGACTTATTGGGAGAAATAAAAAACTCTATACCTTCCTCGGGCTCAGCTGATGCAAAAGTTTATTAGGAACTTAACTGGTTTTCATCAGATATTATTTTACCTTTGCATTTGGAATTTCCCTGGTTGATGCATCTGGGCCTGCTTGTGGGTTTTTTTTAACCTTTATTCCACCTTATTTTCTTGTAACCTTGACTCACGCCTTATTTTGACAAGAGTATAGTAAAGAATTCACTGGAACTAGGCCTTTTAGTTACCCTCATTCATTTGTTGTGGTGTTTCTCCAGTGCCAGTGAGTATCCATAGCCCTGACGGAGTCACCCCAATGTCACAGACCTTGCTCTGCTGCCAGCGAGCATCCATAGCCCCAGCGGAGATATCTGCATAGCCTCTCCTACTATGCGCTCATTTGATATAGTTGACTTTTATTTCAGTAGAATGCCCTGAGTGAGCGAGAGAGGAGGACGTCTGCTATTTGAAAAAATACGAGGTGGTTAAGGTGAAATTAACTAGCTATGTCTCTGAGGTTCATCTAGTCCTTTCCAGTTTACAGTCTTTCCCTTAAGGTTTTACCAGGCCACTAAGTAGACACTTTCGTATTTCTCCAAGGTTGTTCATCTCTGCAAGTTAGATCGAGAATCCATTGAAACAACCACATGTTCCTAAGTGTTTCTTGTGTTTGTGTGTGAGTGTCGATTTAGGAAGAGCGTTCTCTATGTCGCATGATTTGAGGTCAACCATTGTCTTGCTAAACACAATATTTCAAAACCTCAGAAGCATGATCGTAAAAGACAAAACAAAAAGGTATAAATGCAAAAAGATGANATATATATATATATATATATATATATATATATATATATATATAATAATAATAATAATTAATGGAAATATTGTTTAAGGGTTTTTTCATTTATTGGGAGAGCGTCAAATTCTCCCCTCAGATTTTTTAGCCGATATATGCCTAACCTGATCTTCTCACCCACCTAGAAAGGTCTGAGCCATAGATTCTAAAACTTAGAATGTTTTCCTTTAGGCTCGTTTTCTCTATCCCATTTTAGGACTAGGTCTCCTACTTCAAAATTATTCTCTTTAGCCTTATTCTTATCAAACCAACTTTTAACTATCTATTGGTGGGCTATGAACTTTGACTTAGATTTCTCCCTTTCTTCTTCTAACATGAGAAGGGTGTCAATTCTTCGTTGTAAGATTTATGAGGGATGCCCTCTAGACTCTTGAGCAAGTTGAAGAGATGGAAGATATAGCCCATTCAGAAGAATGTCTTCTTGTCTGTATACCAGAAAGTATGGGTAATTCCCTATAGCTTACTTGGGTGTGACTCTATTGGCCCATAAAGCGTTATAAAGTGAATTATGCCAATTCCTCTGGTTGTCTGCAACTGTTTTATTTAATATCCTCACTAGGTTCTTATTAGTTGATTCTTCCACTCTGTTTCCCTGTGGATAGTAATTTGTAGAGTACCTAATTATGATTCGTTTGTCTAGAGAAAACTTTGTTAATAAGGTGGAAGAAAAGTAAGCTGCATTATGAAAAACTAGGACAGAAGGGATGTTGAACCTTGTGATTAGTTGTTGTTCTATGAATTGGATTACCACCTTCTCATTTACATGATTCATAGGGATGGCCTCTGCCCATTTCATGAAGTAATCGGTGGCAATGAGTATGTACTTATGATGTTTTGAAGAGCTTGGTGTAATATATCCTATGATATCCAACCCCCATAGCTCAAAAGGCCTAGAAATGACCCCCGGTTGGAGTGGGACAACTACTCTCTTCTCCCTCCCAATGCTTATTTGACAAGTTTTATAGTTTCTAGCGTATGTGTGAGCGTCTTTGAACAAAGTGGGCCAATAATAATCAACTCTCAGTATCTTGTGAGCGGTGGTGTTTCCTATAAAATTTCCACCGACAGGGCCATCATGGAGCTCCTTCATAACTTTATCTGCATCTTCACGTTCGAGGCATATTAAAAGTACCCCATCATAATTAACCCATAAGACTACCAAATTTATGAGGCAATATTGTGCATATTTTAACCTGAGGGCTCTCCTTTCCCTAGGGTTGAGGTTTTCTGGACAAGTCCCATGGTGCAGGAGATAAGTGAGTTTCTCATACTAAGACTCTTGTCCTAGGGAAATTTATGAAGATTCACCACACCATAATTCCATTTCATTCTCCCATCCGGGGTCTTCATTTACTTGGTCCTGAGATTCAGCTTCCAATTTGCATAACCCTTGTCCTTTAACTAATTTAGCAGGTTTTATATCTAGATCAAATTCTTGGACTACATCCATCTAGTTCCCTCTTCTTTCCCCCATATATTGTTGAGTAAATAGGGATCATACTATGGGGTGAGGCACAATTACTTTGGTATGTTTCTTGAGGATGTAAGATCTGAACTGCTTTACTACCTTATAAACTTCATAAGCTTGTTTATCTATAGCAGGATAATTTAGTTCGGTACCTTGAAGGTTAGTTCTCATGAATGATATCAGGGCTTCATTTTTGTCATCATTCATCTGAGTTAATACTACGGCTAACGATTGGTCAGAAGAGAAAGTATAGAGGAGGAAATCTTTGTTGAAATCAAGATTCCGCAAAACTGGGGTTTGAGAGATTGTAGTTTTAATATTGTTGAAATCCTTCTTCCATTCATCATCCCACTTAAAATCAACATCCTTACGGATCATTTTTTGTAGGGGTTTGATGGTTTCCACGAAATTGGGAGTGAACTTCCTCACAAAATTGATTTTCCCAAAAAATGACAGCATAGCCTTCTTGTTGTGAGGCAATGGAAGTTGAGCTATAGCCTTAATTATTTTTGTGTCTATGTGAATTTTTTATTGATATATGATGTGGCCTAACATCTTACCTTCCTCGACATCAAAAATCATTTTCTTAGGGTTTAAGGATATGTCGTATTTCGTACACCTTTCGAAAATTTGGGTTAAGTCTTGGATCTGATCTTCTTTGTTCTTTGAATACATAGTCATGTCATCCAAGTAAACTACTACACACTTATTGATTAGTCCCCTAAATTCTACATCTTTGGCCCTCTAGAAGGTCTCTCCTGCATTGATTAACCCAAAATACATGCGTTTGTAAGCAAAAGTTCCCCACTTGGTTCAGAAGGTAGTTTTCAAGCGGTCTTCTTCTGAAACTAGAACCTGGTTGTACCCTGAGAAACCATCTAGTAAGGAAAAAATTTCAGAACCAAACACGGTCTGCAGGATTTGCTCCATTGGTGGGACTGGGTAGTTGTATTTTTCTAAATCCCTATTGAGGTTTCTAAAATCTACGCATAGGGGAATCTCACCAGACTTTTTCCTTACAAAAAATAAATTATCTACCCATGCAGAGTGTTTAACCTGGAAGATAATTTTGGCATCTAACAATTTCTTTAACTCCTGACACATGAGAGGCTCCAGGGATGGTTGGTACTTCCAGAGATTTTGTTGGAAGGGGTTTACTTCAGTCTTTAGAGGTATAGTGTACTGAATGATATGGGTATCATAAGTTTTCAAATGTCGGTAGGACCATGCAAATACATCTTGGTATTGTCTGAAAATTTTGAGGTAGGCCTTCCTTTCCTCTTTGGATATTGTCTTTCTGAGGTTTACATTTTTAGTGTAATATACTAGATATAAAAAAGTATGCAGAACATAAATAAAATGCTAGAAATGGCAGAATAACAGTAATATAACCAACATAATCTCCACAATAACACATAAATGATAAAAGAACAACAACAACGATAACACTTTGATTCAGAAAGAAATGTTCACAGGATTCTTTGAGGGGGGAAAATCCAGTCGAACAACGCTCTATTACAATAATCTCCAAGCTAGGGTTTTCATACCCTCGACTAGAGATATAATGTCCATAGAGATATCCTTCCAAATAGCAGGTGGGATCGAAAGTGGTTGTAGTGTGCCCGGAGATTTGACTATTTCTCCCTTGTTGCATTGACACACCTCACATTTAGCGACAAAATTATGGATGTCCTGTTTCATACCATCCCAGAAAAAAGAGCGTTTGACCCTGTCATAGGTTTTGGTGAACCCAGAGTGCCCCACTATGGGTGTAGCATGAAGCTCAAAAAGTACCGTGGATTTAAGCTTTGATTATCTACTTAAATACAAACGACCTTTGTATAGAAGCTCATCCTGGAGCCAAGAGTACCTTGGCGGAGCTAGAGCATTGGTCTGCAATTGCTAGATCAGATGCAAACTTTTGGGATCTTGTAGTCATTCCTGGTGAACAGCTTGGAGCCAATCTGGTACAATGAAGGAAAGAGAAAAAAGGGATCCTTCATCTTCTTATTTTTGGGACAGTGCATTTTCCACCACATTATCTTTGCCTTTCTTGTAAATTATCTCATAATCATATCCAAAGAGTTTAGTCACCCATTTTTGTTGCTCCTGGGAGGAAATGTGTTGTTCCAGAAAGTAATTGAGGCTTTGATGGCCTGTCTTAATTTGGAAACGTTGCCCCAAGAGATAAGGGCACCACAGATCAACGACATGCAGAATAGCCAAAATTTCCTGTTCATAGATGGGTTTGCCCAGATCCCTTTCAGATATTTTCTTGTTGGTGAAGGCCAAAGGTCGACCCTCTTGCATAAGGACAACGTTGATTCATTTCCCTCAGGCATCACATTCCAACACAAAGGTCTTTGTGAAATCAGGAAGCGCTAGAACTGGAGTGGTGCACATGGCCATTTTCAAGGTTTGGAAAGCTTGAGCAGTGGCTAGAGTCCAAGTGAAAGAGTTCTTTTTTAGGAGAGCAGTGAGAGGTTCTACAATCTTTCCATAATTCTTAAAAAACTTATGATAATAGCCTGTTAAGACCAAAAATCTACGCAATATTTTGAGAGTCTTTTGTTGCGGCCATTCCTGCATAGCTTCAATCTTTGTCAGATCCACCCTGACACCATCCTTGCCAACCAGATGACCCAAGTATTCTACTTCTGAGGCACCAAAGGCACATTTAGACTGTTTCAGGAAAAGTTGGTGCTGAGAGAGGAGATGGAGAAATCGATCCACATGGGTAATATGGTCTATCCAGGTTTTGCTATAGATGAGGATATCATCAAAGAAAACTAAGACAAAATGACGGAGAAAAGGACGGAAGACATGATTCATGAGGCTTTGGAAGGTGGAGGGGGCATTACACAAGCCAAAGGGCATGAACAAAAACTCATAGTGGCCCTCATGAGTGTGAAAGGTCATCTTGGGAATGTCTACCTCTTTCATACGTATCTGGTAATAGCCCGAGCAAAGATCAAGTTTAGTAAAGAATTGGGCGCCACTCAATTCATCCAGGAGGTCATCAATGATAGGAATGGGAAATTTATCTTTAATGGTCAGTTTGTTGAGGGCACGGAAGTGAGGACACATTCTCCAAGAACCTTCTTTCTTCAGGACCATGATGACCAGAGAAGAGTAAGGGCTCATACTAGGATGTATAACACCTATAGTAAGGAGTTCCTAGACCATTTTCTCAATTTCATTTTTTTGTGAAAAGGGGTGGCGATACAGACAGATATTGGGAGGAAGGTTTCCGAGTACAAGGGGAATGGAATGATCATGAACACCATGGGAAGGAGGGAGTCCTTGGGGAGTGGAAAATACCATTTAATGTTTAGAAAGGAGGGCTTAGAGGTCTTGTGGCACTAGGGGTGTCTCTGTTGCTTGTATGGCATGGAGTTGGGCAATGACACCAGAATGACCTTTTTTGAGCATCTTTTCCATGCGATGGGAAGTAATGAACTCAGGTGAACCAACAGTGATGCCTTGGAATTTATATTGGTGGCCTTCCTGGTTGAATTGCATGGTTAAGTCCTTAAAATCCATGAGAATGGGACCCAAAGTCCTTAGCCAGTCTGCACCCAACACAGTTGCAACCACCCATGTCAATAGAAAACATATGGGATTTTAGGTGGTAGTCACCAATTTGGAGATGCACATTTTCACAGCGCCCTCCACATTTCATGGAACCACCATTGGCAATCATGATTTGGAAATTGTTGATGGCATGGATGTAGCAATGGGTTTCTTGGGCAATGCTGCGATGAATAAAATTATGGGTGCTTCCACTATCAACCAGAATGATGACCTTCCGATGCTTGATGTAACCGATTAACTTGAGGGTTTGGGGGGCGGAGAAGCCAGTGAGAGAATTGAGGGAAATGATTGGTTCCACTTTGGGAGGGTCGGAGGGAGGGGTTATGTCAGTGATTTCAGGTGACTCAGGCATAAGGGGAGTTTCAACATCCTCTTGTGAAATATCCTCAGAGATGGCCATAAAAATATTTTGTTCCTTACATTTGTGGCTTGGGAAATATTTGTCATCACAATTATAACAAATGCCTTTGAGTTGGTGTTCAGCCATTTCAGCCCTGGTCGATTTTTGGATCTTTAATGGGGTGGAGGGAGTAGTGGGGTTTATGGGTTTAGGGCGAGGGATAAAGGAAGGTTTACGGTTTTGAGAGGAAACAACTTGTTGTGCTTCTTTATCTTTTTTAGTAGCCTCCACCCAAATCAAAGGTTGATCCATGAGGACATGGGCTCGAATCTCCTCCTTAAGGCCACTGATAAGACATTCTTGAAAGAAAGCATCAGTCATGCCCTCTGTTCAAAAATCCAGGCGCTCAAATGCATCTATGAAGTCTTCTACTATTCCGGATTATTTCAATATTGTCAAATGGCCCAAATGGTTGGTGTCAGTGTAAAATCATTCATAAAGCTTAGTCACAAATTGGGTCCAAGCAATATACCCTTGACGGGAAGTTTTTCTTCATTTCCACCATTGCCAACGTTCTTGATCTAGATGGAGAACACCATATCGGAGTTTGGCCAAGTCATCTGTGATGCCATATAAAGAGAAATAATGTTCCCTTTGGGTGACCCAACCAGTGGGGTCCGAACCATCAAACATGGCCACATCCATCCACGGAAGGCATAGGTCGCGTTGAAAGTGATGGTGCTGAAAGGTATGGGAATGGGAGAAATGTTCACCTTTAGTCTTTGGAGGTGTGTCAGGGAAAGTGTCATATGTAGGTATCTTCAGTTTGGTGTAGAGTGATGCAAATACAGATTCAAGATGGGTGGTCAATTCTTGTTTGACTTCCTCCATTGAGGACTACACTGATGTATTTATGGTTGTATTGATGGATGTATCCATGGAGGCAATGATAGAACTGAGTTGTTTCACTTCTTTTTGGGTCTCGAGGAAACTAGATTGCAAGGTGTTTAAGCGAGACTCTAGGTCTTGGCTATGGGTATGGGCCATGGGGATGGGTGAACTGAAAAGGGACAGGCGGGGTAAATTTTTTTTCCGAAAAATGATATGGATGAATGGGATAAGGGAGAAGAGATGAATCCAACAAAATAGGTCTCAAATAATGGTGAAACATTTTCCAGACTTTTTTTTTTACACCTGCGGAGTTATACTTCGGTGTGAAGAATACTGCAGTGATGAAAAACCCAGATGCTTAACCAGAAAGAAATGTGTATTTACTTGGCAACCCGAACACATTTTCATGGCAAGAGATCTTGTCTGTGTTAATTTGTTTATGTTACTGTCCCCCAAGGGTTAGGTATTCAAGGGTTCTACAGATAAGGGTTTGCCCTATGCTATAGCTCTCTGATATACGTGTGGGGTCCAACAGTAGTACTCAGCCCAATATCTTAGGGCACTAACTAAGGAGGATATACTGTACCCTTAGTCGTACTACCTAACTACCCAGGTACTAGAGAGTATCTTCTCGAGTGTTGTTCTCAGTGGCACTATAGCAGTCAGGCGGTCGATCGACTTATCTAAAGAGGCCTTCAGGAAATATAGGTTGATCCGTACATAGGTGTTTTCTGATGCGCTACCACTCGAAGGGGTACCAACATGGGTTACAAGGGTGGCCAACATATGTGTGCTTAAGAACCACTTGTATTTCCTACATGTATGAATCCCTCAATCGCGGGTTTATGCGTGTAACAACAAATATCTGTGGCTTAAAGACGCTAGAATACGGCTCTACCCTGGAAAACATTTCCCACAATTTCTGCCAAGGACAGTGCTCTGATACCACTTGTAATATACCAGATATAAAAAAGTATGCAGAATAGAAATAAAATGCTAGAAATGGTAGAATAACAGTAATATAACCAACATAATCTCCACAATAACACAGAAATGATCTAAGAACAACAATAGTGATAGCACTTTGATTCAGAAAGCAATGTTCATAGGCCTCTTCGAGGGGGAAACCTCTAGTTGAGTAGCACTCTGTTACAATAATCTCCAAGCTAGGGTTTACATACCCTCGACCCTTATTTATACTAAATATGTCTATCAAGAGAAGCATCTAGAGGAAGATCCTTCTAGAAGTGGAAGCTTCTATTAGGTCTTCTTACATCCACCTTATTCTATTTTATTGAAAGGCCTTATTAATATTGACCTTTATTACATCTGAATATATTTATCTACCTATGTGCGGGTTAGGACCCTAACATTTAGGGTTGTCTGGGGTTCCGAGATTTATAGTGTCAAGCATGGGACAAGAACTACCCGTCTTCGCATTTTTTGACCCCTTAAATCGTTCCTTCAAGTCAAAAATATTTTCTAAATTAGCTACCCCTTTCAGTATTGTGTGAGACTCTGATCTGTCAGTCGGTTGATCTGTATGAAGGTCGGTTTTCATTGACTATTCCTGGAATACTTCATCATCAATGGCCAAGTCTCTGAAATTATCTTGGTTAGTCAAAATTTTTATGATATGTTCATCTCCTTCAAAGACCTTCCAATTAGAAATATTGTTGGGCACCAATGGTTTGTTGAGAAATTTATAGTAAACCGGTAGGCTTCATAATATTGTAGAGGTAATAGCCTTGAATTTGCAGTGGCCAGAGAATCAACAAGAATTTTATTTGCTCGGGAATCATTGTAATGTTGAAAGCTTCAAAATGCTCTATTATCCTATGCACTTCCTGTTGGTAATTCTTTACGTGTGGAGAATTGCAATGTATAGTATTCCTAACTTGTCTAAAAATGATTTTGGAGTCTCTGAAAACCTTTAATTCTCTAACGTTTAAGTCTACAACTTTCTTTAGTCCTTGTACTAGAGCTTCATACTCAACAGTGTTGTTTTTTCATTTGAACTCAAGTATACAGGATAGGAATGACGTTTACCCTTCAGATCAATGAGGATGAACCCTGCCCTAGACTCTTGCAATTTAGAGCCATCAAAGTATAAGGTCCAAACTTGTGGGAAAAATCTATCAACTTCCTCTTTCATGTCACTTTCCTCTTTTCCTCCTATGAGTTCTGTGATTTCTAATGCAGGTTCTTGGCAGAAGAGGGTTTCTTCCACCGCAGTCGACAATTCCTCTTGAAAAATCATTTCGGATTTTTGAGTAAGAGGGACATCAGATGAGAGAGGGGAGAAGTTCCCGAAGTAGTAATCACAGGAATAATTTCCTAGCACGGGGAAATTTGTCTATGAGGGTTCGTTTAGGGTTTCTAGGTCAGTGATAGTATGTTTCAGATATATTTCCCTATCAATTCTGATCATATTCTTGTGCCCTTTTAATGGAAGCCAAAGGTGAGCCCAGTCTGTACTAAAGTATCCATTTAACTTTTCAGACCAATCCCATCTTAATAATAACCCGTAAGATTCTTGGATATCTACTACAATGATGTCAATAAATTGCACAAATTTAGGATGTGTCGCTATTCTGATCATTACATCTTTGATTTCTCCCATGACCTTCATATGGGTTCTGTCTAGTTGTATTACATGTTTATCACTTTTGAGGGGGATTGCGTTTATTTTTTTTCAAATAGTCAGTGGAATAAAATTAGAGGACGCTCCTGAATCGACCAAACAGTTATGGAGGTTTATGTTAAAGACTTTGAACATTAAAAGGAAATGTTGTACAAAAGGTTTTCCCTTCTTATATTCAGAGAAGGCGTTCACAGTCAATTTATTCCCTAGATCTATGGCAGTTAGATTTCTTCTTGGGTCAGTGCTTGTCATAGTATTTTCTACTAATTTCAAAGCTTGTAACAAGAATTCTTGTTGCTGAGGGATTCTACATATGTCCATAACTAATATATTAGCCTTCAAATTCTTCAAATCTTCAACTATGTTGTAATCTAGCTTGGGTGATTCTTGTGTATGGGTGTTTATAGGGTTTCTTCGGGGACAAAAAGGTGATTTAAGGTGATTGGGGGTTGGTCTTACTCCCAAAGTTTGGGTAGTAGCAAGGTTGTCTGAGACCAACTAACCCCTACTTCATGTTTTCATAGCCAAGACTTCCGTGGGTGGTTCCTAGACTTCACATAGGTCATCGAAAGGCATAGGTAGATCATGATCCCATATCAACATGGTCATTTCTTCCACCAGATCAACCTCTTCCTGATCGGTGATATTTATAGTTGATCCGCTCGGTTGTTCGGCTCGGTAGAACTCATATAGAAACCATTTGGCCATCAAATTCATGGCATGCACCCATTGAGGGAAGTCTCTTTCAGAGTGTTTTTACTGGTGATAAGTGCAGAAAGAATCGGATGCTACATTTCCCAGATCGATATCTAAGTTGGTTGGGGGAGGTTCAATTTCTTTGAATGGTGGATTCCTTTTAAAGAAAGGCTTATAGGTCCTTTGGCCTTGGTTTCCCTCCCCTGCACTTCTCTCCATGTCTATGATTTCGTTTGATAGCTTCTTGACCATGCGTTGTAGGTCCTCTATGTCCCCACTTCCCTTTTCAGGAGCTTGTTCTGTTTGTTTCCTTGGGGGTCTAGTAAGCAATATCCCTCTCTTGGGAGGAGGTTGAAATTCTTTTTTAACTAAGGAAACCTAGCCTTCTTTGCATCCTTTCATTTTGAACTCTATCGTTTTGTCTTATTCAAAATTCTCGGCCAAGGTTGGTTTGGAAACCCTCTTTACAAAAATGGAAATAGAAGTTGGGAGAGAATTAGCGTATACTTCGATTTGCAACTCCTAAGTAGGTTTAGATTTGGGTTGGAATTTATTTAAGATAGTGGTGAATCTTTGATTGAATTATTTAAACCTTTCCTTCGAACTCATGGTAGCAGCGAACAATTCATCCATCAAAGCTCATGTAGTAGTTTCTTCTGCAAACTTATCTAGAAAGTCTTTTTGAAACTTCGTCCAACTTGTTATGGATCCTATAGGTAAGTTAAAATACCACATGTTGGTCACTATAATTGCTTAATTAATTTTAAACAACCAAGTGAAACATAAATTATCAACCCAGGGAATTATTTTGTTTCAAAGATAGCCACGCACTATATATGCTCAATTCCAAAAGCACTTAGTGTTGTAGTAAAGAGATTCACACTATTTATTCTTGCTTGAACTGATGCTCTGAATTAAATCACAGGAAAGCAATTCCCCTATTGCAATT
>ML807780.1:311434-321694 GCA_009831015.1 Picea engelmannii
TAAGGTCGCAGATCTAACAGTAGAGATTATGTTAGGGTTTTTTTCCCTAGAAGGCAACCCTCTTTTATGAGGGAAATGTATTGCGGCTATGGATGATGGTGAATATTATATTCTGAGAGAGGAGACTGTGAGAGAAAGAAGAGAAAGTTACAGTGGGTTTTGTTGTAGGTTATATCCCTTCATTTTTTGGATAATAATAAAGGAAGGACCTGGCAATTTCTCTGGTGGACGTAGCCCACACTGGGTGAACCACGTAAATCTGTGTCTCTCTTGTATTGTGTGTCTTATGTGTTTTGTTTCTGCATTTGTTTTATTTTATTGCTCCGCGGTCCTATTTTTCTAACAGTCTCTAGTCCACAAGGACTTCTCATTAAGCACAACTCCGAAATAGTTCTTAACAAAACCAAAAAATGAGAGTTTCTTGCAACAACCATCAACCCTTAACTAATCAATCGATGCTCTTATTTATAACATAAAACTAACTAAAAATAACAATAAAGTGTAGATCAACAAAACATAATTCACCACATGGATTTCTCTCCCATGAGTTTTCCTAAGAGTCATCTCAAGATATCACTTAAGAGGGTGACTCTTCTCGTACTCCAAACACTTGATAAATAGATCTTCGCAGGTGTTGGCATATGGGAATCTATGTTGTTCCATAGGGGCTGAGTGAATCTCTCTTGTCTCTACTGCATGTGCCCGATACTTGACTAAATTGGTACTTAATTGTTGCAGTATAGCTCGATCTTTGATCGGGTTTTCCATAAACTGTCGCACCTCACCTAGCGTCGTGTTTGTCACATTTTATATTTCTTTGGCCCGTGATGAATCTTTCTCGGTGTGTAGTTTGATCATGTCCTGCAAGTCGACAAAGTCATCGGGTGTGACAAACTCGAGGAGTCCAATGTCTTTCATCACCCGATTGATCTTGATCCATTTTTTCTTGCACTTGGCCAATTTTTCTTGGACTTCTCAATGTGGTTCTCGGGACATGTTAACCCAATACTCTGTCAATTTCCTTATGCGATCGATATTGCTTTCCATTAGCACCTGGGTGTCATGCTCTTCGGTGTCTCAACCCTTTTGCACCGCTCTGATATACTCGATTCTTTCCATGGCATGTTTCACTTTCTCGTACCACCAATCCATATATTTTCATGTCCCAAGTGCCATGAGGGTGTCTTTCTAAAGCTCGGATATACTTGCAGTGAATAGGTGTCATTCATTTGTAAACTTGTTGTAGGCTTCCTTGAATTCGTTCCTTAGGTACACCGCGACCTGTGTAGTGTCCTGATAGTATTTCGCCAAGTGGAACAAATGTTCCAATTTATTCAAGGTAGTGGTCAACTCCTCTTCATCTCTTTTAGATATTTCCAGAGTGGCATCTGTAATTGCCATCCCTGCATTGATGAGTTCAGACATCTTAGAATTCTCTATGTTGATCAAATGTTCCTCTGTAGTGATGAGGATGGAGAGTTATAGAGTGATCCTCCTCTTCTTGGTGGTTGTTTGGATGATAGCCTTCCTTTTTCAGTCATAATATATGGTATGTATATTGGCTACTTCGTCCACGGGTTTGGGGATTTTCTGATCTCCCCAAGTGAGTGTATTCCCTAGACTCCCAATGGTATATACTTCTTCGAGAATGGGTTCTTGAGCTTCCTCTCTTTTTTCTGAAGGCCCAACCTCTTTTTGTCGCTCCTCAAGGGTTTGAGTATCGATTGAAACCGAGGCATCAGGGGTATGCTTGGTACTTACTTGATCATCGTTCATTGAGACATCGATTTCCTGCTATGGAGCTCCTTCTTTTGGTTCACCTGAACCTGGCTCATCCTTCAGGATGTCTTCTTGAGTCTCTAGTTCCTGTGGAAGCTGAGTGTCTAGGCCGCTCTTGAATTCTTGCTCATTATATGTAAGCCCTTGAATTTGAGCGTCAGGAACAAGGGAAGATGTATTCTCTGGTCCCTTTTCTTCTTCGATTTGTACTAGGGTCAAAAGAGATACTTTTAGGCTCTCATCATCATCATAAACATTTATCACCTCACTCAAGGGGTTTTACGCACTGGTCCTCCCTGATGCTCCGACTATCTGTGGATGAGATGAAATACATGTCGGTAATCCGTCTGGTGGCATTGTGAATTCAATGTCGTCTAACCTAGTAATTTCATCAAGGTCTATGAATTCAGGGGCGCTTGGTCCCCTCTGGATTTCATCTAGATTGTCTTCAGGGAGACTTGTCATATTTATGATGTCCAAGTCATCCTGCAGCTAATCAATTATCCACTATGCATGTTCTAACATGAGTAACCCCTCTCCCACATGTCTTGAGCCTTGGGGAGACTTCTATCTTGCATCGGGGTCACCCGGGGAATCTTTGTTGTTTCGACTGTTACCTAAGGGGCTTCTACTACTTCGGCCACTATCATTTCTTCCCTGTCCCTAAGGGCCTCTAGAGATGATTTCTCTATGGTCGTCACCTGTTCATATAGGCTCATGGATTTGAACCTGGTCATCTTGGGATCGACCATCCTTGCCACAACTTCATCCCAATCCTGGGCATTTTTCGTGAAGACCTCATCTTCAAACTTGTCATGGGCGTATTTCCAATTAGATGACACTTGTGATGCATGCTTCAAGAATAGATCCCTTGGGTCATGTTTGTGGAAACGATCGGTATGGAATAAAAAATCCAATTGGCTCAATCCTTCCTTCTTGGCTTGAGCAGTGTCCTTTACTAGGTAGAAACCTATATGGAATCCATAAGGTATGAATGTCCACTTATTATCTATCACCAGGATAGTGTTGTAACCTTGCAGGATGGTCTGGTATCATATTTCCACCACAAAAATCTGGTCGGGGACATGTGCTAGTAGGAGATGAGGTGCTCTAGTGCCCCCGAATACCCTAATGTCGGTATCGCGTTTGTCCAGATACCAGTGGCCGGCTTTTACTATCACCTTTTCTTCTACAGCTAATAGCCTTGGACACTCTTTCTTGAAAAGAATAAAATGAATGCGAGCGATGAATTCATCGCAGATGAGGGAGTAGGATTTTTTGTACCTGTTCTCCCATAAGACACTAAAATATACATGGACCAGGAGTTATGAGACGTGCCAGCTTAATTTCATTCCTGCAAAGACATTTATGGCACAAATGACATCCAATAAATAAGAAACCATGTAGAAAGATGGAGTCTCTCCTTTCGGTGTCTGATCCTGTTATATGCAAATTCTCAACTACTTGGAAATGATGGAACCCTAGTTAAAACCTCTCACAGAAATGGCTACTGTTTAATCTAGAGGAATCCATGCCTCTGAAAATCTAGAGCGATCTTTCTCCTCGTACAACTGGTAGATGAGGGCCATTAGATAGATATACGGCTCCCTTAAGTTGGTCGTTTGGTACTAGTTGGAGGTCCTATTGGTGTATTTTTTATCTTTTCTCCACCATGAATCCATCACCTGTCCGGTGTTGTGGCTCTCATAGAAGTTTATGAGGAAAGCAATGTTCATTCGCTCCTTAGGGTCTCTGAGCTTGTAATAAATATGCACCTCTACCAGAAGGAAAAACCTGACACACTTTCCATTGTCATCGTTGATCAGGCACTTCTATGTGTCCATGTGGTCAATGAACCACTTCAGGAGTTCTATGCAAGGGAAAATTGGATTTCTTCTGGCCACCATGTGTAGTTACGACCATCGGATGTTTAGAAAAACTTCATCGTCGATCTTTCTCATATCAGGGTTGTTGTGCGGGATATATTCCGAGAATTCTTTTTAGCTGATCTTCTTGAAGAGCTCTCCCCTATGAAAGAGTACCACCTTGGTCCCTGTGCTTGTCTATGTGTCTCCAAAGGCTAGAGGTTGAGTGAAAACCTTATTTGTATATGTCCTGATGACCGGTTCCGACCTTGGAGAAAATTCTAATTGTTTTGTTGGACCTGGGGATGAGCCTTCTCCCACCTCTGGTTCTTTCAGCTTGGGCACCCTCAACGATCGCCTAGTAGTTGGCTTTCTTGGAGGAATTTTTCCTGCAACCAAAATCAATCCTTTAGGGCATGTGTACAAAGTAACACTGGATCAAATATGTGTATGAAGTGTAAGCACAAAAATCCAAAGGTACATAACTGTAAAGCTTACTAAGACTGGTTATTTGATACTCACGTAGTCTCAGTAGCTTTTGAATTTCTCGGCTTGCTCCTTCTGATGCTCTAAAACTCATTTTCACACAGAATGGTCTCTTTTACAATGGATCAAGAGAATTTAAATGGGGAATAACTTACCATGTCACATCGACCAATTAATTCGAGTGATGAGTGAAATTCAAACAGATATGTCTCTGAATCTCTACCAATTTAATTCATTGTGGGTTTACGACGGAGGTGCGGAGGGTGAAGTTTTCTACCAATAATTTCAAATGGTGTTTTTGATTCATATACAAAATAGTAAATAATGCGGGATTTGGCATTAATTAACCTCTTAAAAGCTCATAATATAATCGTATCTAGCACTAAAACGTCCCATCGTGTCTCTTTCTCAGTGGGTAGATCAAGGATTGACGATGTGCTATGGATGTTTTCATTGATATCCCTCTGCAAAAAACCTCTTACGCCAATTGATTTCATCGTACAGTGTTGATGTGGAAAAATTGGCTCAGGACGCGTGGTGTAGAAGATCGGTGACTTAAATCGTGAGTATTGGTCGGACTCGGGACTTTCTTCAAGTTGAGTGCTCTAAATAAACCTGGGATTGTCGATGCTGAAAGATATCGGTGATCGGTGATCAGGGATAAACCTATCGTGTGTTTTTCTTTGGATTAGCTGCTTCAAAAACTCTCGATGCTGAGAAGCTTAGGGAATCGGTGATCGAGGAAAAACTTTTAGCATGGTCAAAATGTTCGTCGTGATTCAGTCTTCTCTGATGCCAACAAGCATGTCGGGTATCGTCTATCGATGATAGCATTTATTTCTTTTAAATGTTTACTCCTTTTACCTTTTATCAATGTCGAAGGGGATCATCTATCGATGATGTCTATAGGTGATCCTCGTAGTGAAACAAAAGCTTCCTTTCGTTGATTCCAGTGAATATCGACACTCAACGACTGAGGTTTTCTGAGTGATTCTTTTACACATCTTAATTCCTTCCGATGTCAAATTTTGGAGCACATTGGGTGAAGTGTTTTGGCTATTTGATTCCTTATTTAAGTGTTAAACCTCTTCAATTAATGGGATTTTTATAAGTTAGACAAACTTGAATAGCTATTGAGAGTCAAGATAATAAGCAAAGACAAAACATTTCTCAAAAGAAAATTGAATTCAGACAGTGCAAAGATTAAGTGGTACCCAAAAAGTGAAAAATTGACATAGGTTTTTTAGGGTGTGTTGAGTGCTCAACACTTTCATACCTAAAATTGCATCCCAACCATTTATCTAGAACTGAAAGAATTGAGAGCCATTGATTTGGCTCTACCAAGAGAAAAAATAATCTAAGTCTTTGGTAATGTCATGCTGATGTCATCTTGGACACATGGTGACTTTATATTGGCCCTCAATGGCCCTGATGTAGCAGGAAAGCATGCCACATATCACCTAGTTTTGATATGATGACCTATGAATCTGGTGGGTTCCATTGTCCACATGATAAAATTATATTGGCCCTGCGCTAGGTACGCTTAAAGATATAGAAACGAATATGGACTATCAATTGGATGGTGCACCCATCAGAGTGATCAAGGGATAGGTCTCAATAGGACTCCGATGAGTTAGACTCCAATGAGGGAGACTCCAAGAAGGAATACTCTGGCGATTGAGACTCCAAGCTAACTAGTACCTTTGATTAAGAGTCAGGTGAAAAATTGTTTACCTACATTCATTCGATCAGTCAGGGTCTGCAATATTGTTGGTTCTTAGTTCCTATGTTGTGGTCTTGTGGTAAGCCCTTCGGTTAATGAAAATTAGGTATTTTTTGGGGTACGATAGGTCTGGTTTGACCTTCGATAAGAACTCAATGGCTTAAATATTTCCTTAGGTTTAATACCCCTAGGATGAACCCAAGTTTTAATGTACATATAGGCTAGTGAGCAAATATACTTTGGGCCATAGTTCATTTGTATATATGTTTGAGGTTGAGTACCTGTGTGATTAGGCTGAGGAGCCTAGATGCTAAAAGTCTAGTGATCCTCACATTGTAAAATGTAATCAAACATGATGATACTAATAAAATGCATCAGTGTTGCAGACCAACCATGAAAAAGTGATAGGGGGATAAACTCCACTAGAAAGGGAAATGGGGCTAAGAGTCTAGGAAAAGGGGCTAAGCCAAAGTAGATTTGGTTATTGTTTCTCCCAGATTTCTCATGCGATTTACAATATCATCAAGATGTAAAAATAAATTGCCAATGCTTTCCTCATTATTCATTTTAAGATTCTCATATTGAATTATGAGAGTTTGCAGTTTAGCACTTTTTACCTTTGCATCACCTTCATAACTCAAAATGATTTTGTCCCATATGTCCTTTGTTGTGTTCAGCTGCATGACTTTGACAAATTCTGATTCAGTTAGACTTCCTAACAGAGCATTGATTGCTTTTGCATTTGTTTCGTAGGTTTTTCTTTCTTTTGGATCTATTGGTACTGTAGATGGATATTGATATCCTCCTTCAACAATAGCCCATACATATGCTCCCAGAGACTGAAGATAAGATCTCATCCTTGTTTTCCCGAAGATTAAATTGTTTCCATTGAAGAGTGGAGGCCTGATAGATGCTATTCCGTCTTGATTTCTCATTTTGATTGATCTTCCTTCTAGCGGCTAAGCCTTTTCAGAAGAACCTGCTCTGATACCAATTGTTGAGAAATACTGAGAGGGGGGGGGTGAATCAGTATTTACAGCAATCAATTGGTTTTCTCTTTTCTTTCACTGAGAACCTTAGGCTACTTTGTAGAGACCAGCTATTGTGTTGTCTTAAGAAAACAAGAGTGCATTCAGAGATCTTATTATGAATTTCTTCATTCATCAGATGTCTATTAAGTAGTAATTCAGTGCAGTAGATAATGAATAAACCAACACATATTAGTAAGACACATGAACACTAGGATTTAAGGTGGAAACCCAAATCGGGAGAAAACCACCACTATTGTTGTCTATGTATTCAATAATTATTATTAAGAAAATGTTTTACAACATTGTACTAGTGTAGACTCATACTAGTACGCAGGCTTCTACCTGTAGAAGGCTCCAAACTTCTCTTGTTTATCAGCCTTTCCTAGAAGGGAGCTTCAACCCCCTGAAGATAGCACTAGTTTCTACTGGTAGGATGCTTCTACTGAAGTCTTTAACCCTCAGACTCGCTGTTGATCGTGTTTCATCAATTTTCACACTGGATCAGTAATAATATGTGTTGTTGAGCAGTTCAGATCTATAGTAACTTACCCGGATTCATTGTAGATCTTCCACCGAGCTGCTACAATGAGGTTCCTCCCACTTCAAACTTTTCTGCCGCCTGCACAAGACCTCAGCGACCTGTAGATGTGCCTACTATCAGAAAAATAACCTCCAAAAGGGATCCCTGCAACCTATCACCGTCCTTACTGTCCTTACTGTCCTTACCGTCCTACTTTGCTTCTTCAGATCACACGTAGAAAGGGCATCGACCCCTTCTTAAGCCCATGGGTCAAGGAATCGTTCAACGCTCATCGGGTCCCATATTTATTGCTCGGGGAAATTGGGCTCCTTTTAAAAAAAATTGAATTAAACTTACGCGCGCCTTTCAGGTTTCGGCATTTTCATACACTAGCCCTCCTGAGCTTGGCTCCCGATCAACGTGACCGTCACTCTGTGACCACATCTTTACCTCGTTGGGGCTACGGGGTTTGTGATTCCTTAATGCATACACCTACGTGATTCCCGATCATCAAAATCCCGATGCTCCTTTCATACTGACAGCTGGCACCCATTGATTGGGGTTTTCAATACCACGATGCGCCTATCCACCGATGGTTCCCAGTCTCTTCCTCTGTTGTGATGACAGTTGTTCCCCACTGATCGGGGTTTTGTGTTTCGCGACTTCAAATTGCACGAGCTCCTTTCTCCTGGGATATCCGATATCCCGATGACGACTATTCCCAGGTTGCTGACACCTGTCCACCACTAGTTCAACCTGTGGCCCACACGACTCTCTTATCAGGATATCGCATATCGTGATTTCGGGGTTTTCATTGTTAAGATATTTTGACATTCCAAAGTCCCGATATCCGATCCTCGATACTTTGCTGACATCACACATGGTTTGACACGTGTTAAATACTGACACGTGTCACTCTGATTCGTGACTTACATGTGCCTGAATTGTTGAATCTGCCTAACACCTGTCATTACCTGGTTGTGCCATGTGTCCCTAGCTGACGTGGTATGATGTCGTGAGTTGAATCGACGGTCTAGATTACATGTTGATCTGATGGTTTAGGGTCAGTCGGGATTTCTTTCATCGCGATTTCGGGGTTTCTGTTGTAATTGAACACGGGACTCATGAAACTCCGATTCCTGATTCTTCGATGAGCAAAACTCCAACGATGCCCGATCCTTGGCCATCTGTCCTTGCAGATGGACGGTCCCTATTCCTCCGGGATTTCAAGACTTTCGATGTCTCGACTCACTTGTCACCGGGATCCCCGATTTCCCGATGGCCAATATCCCGATGCCTCACCAGAATGCTGACGTGTGTCCTGCCCAGATCAATGGCTAGGATTCTCTCTCCAATATCCTGATGACTTGTCTGGGATTTCTCCTCTGCACAGTAAGACTTAACCTCTGAGCGACTCTTACAGATCCGACAACTGTCGGGTTTTCTTCTCAGATCCTACGGCTCAAGTGATTTCTCCTCTGCACAGTAGGACTTAACCCCTGCGCGACTCTTACAGATCCGACGACTGTTGGGTTTTCTTCTCAGATCCTATGGCTGAGATCGGTTCTCCCTCTCTGCGTTCCTCCTGAGGCTTAACCTTCGTGTACCTTCTGTAGATCCGGTGACTGACGGATATATGCTTCCAATCTTGACGGCTCAGATCACTTCTTTTGCATGCCTACTCCTGCTCTTAACCTCTGCACAGCTTCTGTAGATCTTACGGCTGTCGTCCACCCTCTTCAGCGATCATACGCACCCATCCAAAACTCAACCATACACTGATTTTCTTACATGAAAACTCTTGTTCTTCCTTTGTCTCATCCTTTGCCATAAATGAAAATATTTCCAACAATCTCCCCCTTTTTCATTGATGGCAATACTCTTCCTCTGTCTTTTCCTCCCCCTTTGACATCAATGGCAAAGAGTAGACAATACCATGCTCCCCCTGAGATCATGCTGCATCTTCAGGATAATCCTTTTCATATGACCATGCTCATCAGCACCTTGCAACCAATTGAGGCTTCTGTACTTAAGTAGACCTGATCCTCTGCATGGCAGAGAAGACTCCCAGTTTTTGTCGGAGATATTCAAACGCTTCCCTGGGTAGAGGTTTGGTAAATATATCAGCAACTTGTTCTTTGGAGGGAACATACTCCAATTTCACCTTTTTCTCAAGCACCTGTTCTCGTAAGAAGTGGTATTTGATGGGAATGTGCTTGGTCTTGGAATGCATAAGAGGATTCTTTGAGATATTGATGGCACTTATATTATCACACATAATAGAGACAAGGGGTGAACATGTGATTTGAAAGTCTTGAAGGGTTTGCATCATCCAAAGAAGTTGAGTGCAACATGATGCTGCAGCCACATATTCTACTTCTGTTGTAGATAGGGAAATGGAACTTTGTTTCTTGCTGAACCAAAATACTAACCAGGGCCCCATGTAGAATGCACCACCACTAGTGCTTTTGCGATCATCAACACTTCCATCCAAATCTGCATCAGTGTATGCATGAAGAGTAAGATCAACATTCTTTGGATACCATAGTCCAAAGTCTTGAGTTCCTTGTAGATATTTGAATATTCTTTTCACAGCCTGAAGGTGAGACTCTCTTGGATTGGCTTGAAATCATCCAACAATCCCAACTGCATGCATAATGTCTGGTTTTGTCCCAGTGAGATACAGTAGACTTCCTATCATAGATATGTATTATGGCTGATTCACCGTGGGAGAATCATCATTAGAACTGAGATTGCATCCAGTTATCATTGGTGTACTTACAGGTTTGCAATCTTCCATGCCATACTTCTTGAGGATTTGCTTAAGGTATTTTGTTTGTGATAGGAAAATGCCAT
>ML807780.1:332225-355885 GCA_009831015.1 Picea engelmannii
GTATTTTTACAGTCTCTGTACATTTATTTCATTAATAGAAATAGTGTATTACTGTATACCTGTGTTTATGGTTGCATCTCTGATACATTTCTATTATATTATTGGATATATGCGATATCTCTGTGCATTTCCTTATTATATCTCCACTCTCATTTCATGCCAAAAATAATCCGGATTAGTGGTATCAAAGCAGGCTGCTCTTGATCATTTTTTCAGTGCATGTCCCCAACAAGGTCCGAGTATATAAATTTGGGTCTCGAGCTTGTCTCTTTTGAAGACAATCGCCCTCGCACACCCAAGAAACCCTCAATGGCGGAAGAAAAGAAAAACGATAGAGCAGTCGATCCTATCAATTTGTTGCTTGAGCAAGCTCTCATGCGACAGAGGGACGAAATGATGGAGAATTTTTTCCACATCCTTAAATGCCTGCCGATAGCATCAAGCACATCTTCATCAAGTGGCCACATTGGAGGCACCTCACCTTTCAAGGTACAAGTTAATTTTGATATTCTTGTATTTGAAGGACAGGTAGATGCAAAATCCCTAGAAAAATGGTTAACTCTACTAGAAGGTTATTTCTCTGTTCACAATTTTTCTGACAAAGAAAATATCACCTTCGCACACCTTAAAGATCTCCCTCATGTCAAACATTGGTGGGAAACTTACTGGGATAAAATTTCCACAGAGGAGTCGGGAATATATGGGGTCGATCCCACTTGGGATTTTTTTGTGGATGCAGTAAAGGAACAGTATTACCCTGTTGGCAACTATGAGAACTAGTACATGAGATGGACCACACTATGGCAAGAGAGGGGCCAAGCAGTTTCAGAGTTCACCAATACCTTCCATACCTTGCAAACCAAGCTGGGTATCAAAGACTCCGAGTGATATTTGGTTCTGAAATACCGTGGGGCTCTACATAGATACATCCAGACTGAAATGGATTTTATGGACATCTCATCACTTGGTGCTTCTTATCGATATGTTGTTAAAATTGATTAGAAATGTAAGCACCATAACAAATGGGAATTTTGGTCTACAAATCCACAACAACCAAAGTATGACAAAGACGACCCTAACAAACAGTCTCCTGAAAACCATTCCAAGACACAGGAAAATAAGGGTCATGGGAAGACAAAGAAGGACACCAGAAAATGGTGCGAGTTCCAAAAAATCCCTTGGCACAACACCGATGAATGTCACTCAAAATAGTCATTGGTGGTCGAGATCAAAGACAAAGAGATGAACCCTGATGCAGAATTTGATTTTGAAAATAATGGTAAAGGATAAATCATTAACGCAGACCCCACTTCTATTGTTGCAACCGCAACAATTCAACCAGAAGAACCAACAGATCCTGAAGAGGGGGAGCACCTTTCTCATTCAAAGATGTGGGTGAAGGGGACCCTGCTACATTTTATTGTTGATAGTGAAATCCAGAAGAACCTCATCTCAGCAGAGGTCATCAAACAGTTGCGATTGTCGACAACACCACACCCGCAACCATACAACATCAGGTGGATTCGCCAAGGACGAGATCTCTATGTCAGCAAACAGTGTCGATTATCATATGACATACAACCCTTCAAGGATGAGGTATTATGTGATGGTTCTCCACTAGATGTCTGTGATGTTCTCTTGGGCCAACCATATATGTGGAGACGCCATGTTGTTTATGAGTCTCGACCCTGTAGTGTCATTGTTACTTTGGGGGGTCATATCTACAGAGTACAAGAGGTAGTTCCAACTATTGTTCCACCTAAAAAAATTTGCAAGGTAGTATCTCATACTGCAAAACTCATCTTCTTCACAATCTATTCAAAAGGGGAACAGAAGGACACTACAACCACTACAGCATCACCCCTTGCACCTTCTATCCAACAGAAGTAGGTTGACAAGGTTGCAACAAAGAACAAGGAGCCCTTTTGTACACCTTCCTCTCATGTAGCTCAACTTTTTGAACAACCTTAGTTTCAACAGGTTCATGACAGACTTCCACAAACTAAGCAGCGCGACGTCTCCAACAATACAAGAAACTCACCAAGATGCAGATCCAGGAAATGATTTTCCCTCTCCCCTAGGAACTCAACGCAATGGAGACCATTTATTCCTAAGGAGGGAGGATTGATCCAGGTCAATATTGATGGCCATCCACCTTTTCCAACTGGCTCAAAACAACTTTCTGGCAATTTGGGCAATTTACTATTTTTAGCAGGTTTTAAGTTCCGAGGCCATTTTGAGGGCCTAAATGAAGGTTTTTTGAGATCAAGCTTGTCAATGATAGTTGAAGGCATGATTTATCCCCCAAAATGAATCTCCTCGATGATACCTTTCCAATGAGCTATCATATGCCTAAAACGGATATTGTATGCAAAAGTTACGACCCCGGGAAGTTGATGTACTAACTTACCCAAACGGGGCCCACATGAATTTTGGCGCTTCATCTCCTAGGGTTAGGTTTTTGGATGTCTAGGGTTTTTTGCATTCCTGTTTATTGTAAAAAGGCCTTCAGAGCCTCATTGTAATCATCTTCTTGTGAATGTGAGTAGCCGTCACATCTCTTCTCAGAGATAAGTTGCCACCATTCTAGAGAGTCTTTCACTCTGTACTTTTATAGTCTCTGTACATTTCTTTCATTAATAGAAATCATGTATTACTGTATATCTGTGTTTATGGTTGCATCTATGATTCATTTCTATTATATTATTGGATATATGCAATATCTATGTGCATTTCCTTATTATATCTTCGCTCTCATTTCGTGCCGAAAATAATCCAGATCATCGAGTGTGGCTTTAGAAACCATAGAGAGGAATGTGAGAGAATGTGGGTTCAACATGTGTCTCTCCTAGAAATCGTCGGTTTTACCTTTCGTAAATTGGCATCATTATTAATCTTCATGCAACTTGAAATACAAATATATCTACACCACTGATTTCATCACGATCTTTGTTGGTCCTGATCCCCTTACGATGGTTTGGATCATTGATCCTGCTAGTGATCAACGATATCTGGTCGAAATTCTCCTTATTGGTTTTAATTATCTTTTGTGGGCTATTCCTATGCAACACTTGGGTCCACGCTCGGATCTATGAGGTTTCAAAACCTCCTCTACCTATGTATCTTTGTATAATCACAATCCATGTGATCTTCCACAACTATGGAATTTTCTCCTCTTAAATTCCTCTATCTTCAACCTCTGTCTCTTGGTTAATCACAACTTGAGTCGATGCGAGTTATAATAAAACTCGGTCTCCTCTCTTCCATCCCTGTCCATCTCCTTTACCTACAAAGAGACATATAAAATTCCAGGATTCCACACTTATGGTTTAGTTGTCTAAATTTCACAATCACACATACACAAAGATCTCATACACAATACATAATTTTCTCATTCATTTATCTCCTCACATAATTACATAAGGCTCCACAACCTTCTGGCTTGATTTACATTACAAAGGCCCTCTTGTTAGACTATGGTCATCCTTGGCTCACACCTCAATCCTCATGATCTCTTCACTCTAACTCTACCTCCCTTGTCATAGGCTTACAAATATATACCCAACCATGATCTAAAGCTAATTCTCATTTAGATCCATAAAATCCTCAATAAGTTCCCTAAATTGAGTCATAGATCCACCAAATCCTCTAGGATCCTTCAATCTCTTTAAATATCCTCTAGATCTGTCCAAATAGAGCATATTTGTTTACATATCATCCTCACACAACTTAATGCATCTATAGTTAGAAAACAAGCTCATCCTTCCTAATTATCACATTCTTCAAGAACACATATTCATAAACTTAGTGAAAATACATCAATTCATTAGGGAACCAACTCCCTTGGTGATTTTCGAGAGACCCCCTAGTGTTATCGGATTAATCGGTAGGTGCGGACACTAACAGATATCCCTAGATCCACCTGGATCTAGAACAAAACAGGATAGGACATGACTCTTTTCCTAAGTTTTGACTATTGAATTAACTAGGGGGCAAGAACAAATAACATACCTTACTATCGCTTCCTAGGGTCTTTGTTGCTCCCACTTCACTCCAGTTCTCTCGTGAAGTCAAGACCAAGACAAGACAAACCAACCAAAGTGAATATAGCACAATATATTCAACTATCAACCTATGTGTATGATCAAGGAATTACACAATAAAGTGAAAATAGCTTTATGGGAAAGGGACATGCCACTGTATCATATTAATGGAAAGTAAAGATTACAACCTGAGCCTTGATGTCGCAAGATTCCTTTCGATGACCCTTGGCTCCAACACACACACTTTCTCAATCCTTGCATGAAGAATATCAAATCCTCTTGATAGACTTGCTAGAGTCTCCAAGCTGTTGTTCAATGTTAAGTCCTTCACACAATTCTTTCACCAATTCTCCAATGAATCTTGCTTAACATTTTCCATGAGAATTCTCTCAATATATAGGAGAGAAAAATATATTTACTTGGATAAGAATGATCCCAAAATATCAAGAAATCCAGCACAAGGATAACCATTCGAATTCTAACCCATCCTTCGAGAATATTCCCTTCTAGAAACATCGAGAATATGACTTTTTCCATGATTTAAAATGAGTTCGCACCCTGGCTATTCAACATAGTGCGAGAAGTTCACACCCTGGCTTAGAGTAACCTGTGAGAATGGGTCATTCTTGCACCCAAATATATTAGCAGCCTGCAAACCTTCTTCAAAAATGAGTTTTCTGGGAAGAGATGAAAGTAACTTTTCTCAGGAGAAAGTTCTTATGGAGAGCCTGAGTACACCATCATCAATACATCATCATGATGACCAAAATCATGGGTAACAGATTTCCCCCCAAAGTATGAGGTTGGAATCAGTGATAGCCAAAAGACTTTGTAAATTGCATGTGTTTGTCGGTAACGAGGAGCACACCTAATCGGAAACCTGCAAACAACAAAACATCTGCAGAATATCATATATACCAATTCTGAGGTAGGCATTCCCATACTCAGATCATAGATTGATGACAATTGTAGACCTGGGTCATGGCCACCAATCATACACTGTGGATCCACGCCGTCAAACTATAGCATAGCCACCAAGAATACACTGTGGATCTAAGCGAAAATATTCAAATTGAGACGACATAGCCATGAGACATACACAATGGATCTATGTGTCACAGACTATACATACTCCATCGCAACCTGGACAAAAGAGATGATATCCAGGGTCTTCAATCTCGTCGCCCAAAGTACGAATCTAACCATGTGATTACATGTGTTGAAGTTGAACATGGCAGAAACCACTTGATTACCGGTCATTAATGAAACCATTAACAAATGCGAGGGAAATCACAATTGATGTCAATGACTCCCAAGGTACCTTAGTACAATCCATCGAGTGTGAATTAATTAGTTGAAGGTGAACATCCGATGGAATATTTCGATCAGGGGTCAATGATGTGAACCCACTGTTGAAAGTGAGGAAACCTGCCATTGAGGCATGCAAGCTCGAAGGTACCAAATAATTTCTAAGTCTTGATTCCAGATAATGAGCTGAAGTCGACGGAACAAAACTCATCATAGGAGGGCGTTGATGTATTCCCCATCAATGACACGAAATGAGTAACAGATTTTGAAATTGAAATAGAGTATTATGCAAATTGAACTGGACACAGGGAAGGCTGACACGGAGAGAATGAACAACTGCAGATGGCCGACTCAATATAGATTTCATATGGACTTCTCTTGAACATATGAATGACACAACCAATGATTTGGCAGTATTGACTCAAAGATGACACAGGGAATGACCTTGTAGCAAATTGAATGAGAGACAAATGGATTTCCCAAACCGACTTCAAATGATGAATAGGGGGTGGCATGTTCAAGAGTGACATTTATTGCCAATGAATACGAAGATGATAACATATCCCTTTCCCAAATTCCCCCCCACCATTTCTGGTGAGTACCTCTTTATATTTACGCAAGCTTGAGGAGGATAACATATGCTTGTTGATATAAGCTCATCCTTCGGATGAGTCCCTCAGAGTATGTTTAACGAACCCTAAGAAGGAGTGGTTCGGTCCCATTACTGGTCTGTCAATGTTTGTTTAACGAGTCCAGAGATAGAAAACTCGAAGGTTTTTCATGATTATAGAGTCTGGAAAAACACTTAAAAGAGAACTCTCTCGGTTCCTTTTTCGTAAAATAGTCTGGATGAGACCGAAAAAGAGATAAATTATTGCTCACCAGATGCTTTCTTCAAATACTTTATAGAGCGTGAAAATAGCAAGGTCACTCAGTGATCTTTTCATGTTTAGAGAGTCTGAAAAGAGCTTAAAGAGGACTCCAGGGGGGTTCCTTTTTCGTATAACCTTGTTGATCTTGAAAAAGTGATAAAAGTATGCTCGATCGCGTTCTCATGTATTTTCGAACGCAAGAATGGACAAAGACCACGCTCGAGGTTTTATACAAAAACCATAAAAAACAATCAAAACATGCGATGATAAAGAAAAATATATGTCTGCATCCCTGTATAGGAACCTTGAAATCATTATGTCTACAAAAGTTACACTCAAAAGGACATTAGGGATTAGGGTTTAATAGATAAATAATCATAAAAAACCAAATAACATAGTAAAAGTAAATAAAAGGGAGTAAAAACTCTTTTACCATGTCATTTTTACCTTTCCACTATTTGAGCTCAAAAAACCCCTCTTTTACCCTCCAAGTTCGGCGTCAAATTGCAGGAGTTATGAGTGTCCATTCAGCAAGCCGTCAGCGACAGTAAGGTAGGCTCTTTGTCCTTAACACTTTCATGGTTTAATTTTTCAATTTCATTTGTTAAAAATTCATTTTTAAGTTGATTTTGCAAGCCCTACATGTGTACTTCCATTCTCGTAGGTAGGCTACACGGGACCTGCGAGGATGGGGCATTCTCACAGGTGACCCTAAAGCATCCTGCAAGGTTCTCTCACTGTGCCCAAAGGTCACCTGCGAGAACCGAAAAGCTCATTTTTTTTTTAAATTTTACTCAATGAAAAAAGAACCAATCAATGAATGGAGTTTCTAATCTTCCTTTTGTGCTTCTTATGCAGGTAATTATCCATCAAAATGGTTCTTGAATGGCGCTAAAGAGAGAACAAAGAAGACAATGCTATTTCCGCAAATCATCCACCCGCTATTGCTGCTTTGAGAAACTGTGGCCTCGTAAAGTACTTTCGCATCCTGGGCATGAGGGCCCAAGTTAGGTTATTAGAGTACCTGGTGCGCATGTGGGACCCTGATCAGCAAGTATTTCATGTGGGGGTCCACACACTGTCCTTAGATATTGAGGACATTTACTTTTTGACTGGATTGTCACGGCATGGGCACTATGTGAGCCTGACTGGTAGCAGAGGTGGTGGGCTACCCATAAGCGAGTACTGCCGCATACATTGTGTTCCTGAGGCTGAGAGGAAGAAAGGGAAGGTCGCTATTTGGGGGGTATGGGATGTGACCCTCCATACTATCTTGTTTACTATAGCTCGAATGGCGGGGAGTTCTTCTCCTCACATGGCATTATAGAGCTACTTCCAGTATGCTATAGAGTGTACTGAACCTTGGGTGTTCAACTGGGCAGATGTTGTGCTTCGTAGTATGAAAAATCAATTAACCAAATGCAGACGAGGTGACCTGAAGCAATTTGGGTATGGTTCTTTGTTGGTGTCCTTCTTCCTTGAGAGGGTTCCTGTACTGAGGTTGCAGGTTGATTGGCGTTTGCTGGCTCCTACAGAGCCAAGAATGCTGAGATGGTGTCAGTTGATGGCCCGACACGTAGTTGGACCTATCATCAAGTATGATGATACCTACTTTGACTGGATTCAATCACAGATGTTGATGGTGGACGATTATGCTTATGCCCGGTTGGATTTCCGAGGAGATCCAGACTTAGCTTTGCCAGAGGATGCTCAGTGGGGGGAACTTGGTAAGAAGTACACACATTTTTTCCTTTTTTAAATGTTTTTGTGAATTTTAATCATATGCAAATGTTTTTTATATGTTCGTCCAAAGACTAAATACAAAATTCATTTTTGATGACACATATGTTGGACCTTATAGACCTCCTGGTACTTCTCCCATTCAGTGGCGAGGAGAGGTAGCAGCAACACCACAATATGCCGAGGATTATCAAGTGGTGGAACAAAATCTAGAGGGCCTGACCACAGATATTCCAGACATGCCTCTAGAAGAGGTTCCACGATGCGATCATCATCATACTGTAGGAGTTTCAGGATCCATGAGTCGACTACTCTGTAGGGTTGCTCGGGTAGTCGTGTGTTACTGTGAACGTCATTCATGACATCACTTTGTAGAAGCTATGGGCTTCGGACTTTGACATTTTGGTATTCGGACAAAACTTTTTGTGAAAAACTCTTTTGATCGTTATATATACAGACGACTTCTACCGGTTTATCATGTGTTGTGTGAACATTGATGTGATTGATTTATAAATGATTCAAATGTCTGTCTAATACATAGTTATCCAATGCATCTGTTAATTTATTTATACATCTAGGAATATGTTGATATTTCAATGTAATCAAAATAACGTTCCAAGAGGCGAATTCGCAAATAAACCCGTAACAAAGTAGGACTTCGAATAGAGTAGACATTAATTAATTGTAGTACTATAAGCTACGAATCGAGACACACAACCAAATGACGGATTCCGAGCAAGATAGAATCGACCAATAATTCAATAACGACGTTATAATCTACAATGTTGTTGGTCACACGACCAATACACACACCTCGTAAGGAGACAAGTTTGTTTGTAGGGGCATAAATTGCCCACGCAGCTGAAACGAGGTTCTGAGTACTACGGCTAGTGCCATCAGTGAAGCCAATATAGGGTAGCGAAGACTCTGACATCTAGAAATCAAACACAATGTCACAGAAGGGCAGAGACAAGATAATGACAAAAGCAAGCAATAGTAACACACAAGAAGTATGATACAATAAAAATACAAGTACTCATGCAAATATGATGTTATGCATAGTACTTATTCAAGTACAACCCATTCCTGGGTTCACTCAAAGGGATACCATCATAATCTACTAACTCATAAGATCCTTTTTCCAAAACTCGTCGAACGATATAAGGACCTCGCCACATGGCTTCGAATTTCCCAGCTCCTAACATATCTCAATATTGTTCATAAAGAAGAACAAGATCACCTTCGAAGAAGACGCGAGGCTTGACATGCTTTTCGTATTGGGCCTTAACACACTTTTTCTAAGGTTCTATGACTAGAGTGGCATCGCGTCGAGTTTCATCTAATCGTATAAGATACAATAGACATTCTTCCTCAGCAGAAGTATTGGGTAGGAGTTCAACAACTAGCTTTAAAGAAGGTATCTCGTATTCAATCGGGAGAATGGCTTCCACACCATAGACTAATCGAAAAGGTGTAAACCCAGTAGCAGACTTGACGGATGTCCGGTACGCCCACAATGCTGAAAACAACATTGTGTGCCAACTTGTTTTATGAATCCATATCATTCGTCGGAGCATAGTTATGAGAACTTTGTTAATCGCTTTGACTTGGCCATTAGCTTGTGGGTAATAGGGCGTTGAGTTATCATGGTGAAGACCCAACTTTTCAGTAAGTTCGGACATCATAAAATTCCTAAAGTGGCTACTGTGATCAGTGATGATAGCTTGGGGAACACCAAAACGAGCTATGACGTGATTAAAAAGGAACAATGTTGCGGTCTTTCCAGTGTTTTCAAATGTCGGCATTGCCTCATCCCATTTCCTAAAGTAATCAATGGCGACAATGATGTAACCATGCCCCCCGACCGAGTGAGGGTGAAATGTCATGAAATCGATGCCCCATTTCACAAAGGGACCAACTGAGACCACAGGGTGAAGAGGAGAGGGATCTGACCTGATCTTTTGATTATAGGTCTGGCAAGCACGGCATTTCTGAATGGCGATGATGCAGTCGTTAAGCAAAGAAGGCCAAAAATACCCTACGCGTAAGATCTTCTGGGCAGTAGCATACCCAGACATATGACCACCACATGCTCCAGAATGGAAGTCATTCAGAGCTTTCTCAGCTTCATCGAACGTTAGACAATGTTGAAAAATAGAGTCAATCCCCCGAAAATAAAGAGTATCCCCGAGGATAATGTATTGATGAGCTTGATATTGTACTCAATGTCGTTCAGTACTAGAAAAAGTTGGTCGAAAATTCTGGGTTTGGAGATATATAATGATATCACCATACCAAAGATCATCAGTTCTTATAAGGAAAAGTGACTCATTGGGTAATGAATTAGCTACTATAGTCTCTGTTGCAGAATGGGGAAAGTCGCATATCAACTCAGCAAAAACTAAGGACTTCTTGGACTTGGCACGTTCAAATTCCAAGTCAAACTCCTGGAGTATCACAATCCATTTGGAGTACTTATCCCCTAGCAATTGACGGGTGAGAATGTTGCATAGGGTTGCAACGTGAAATCACTATAGTCTTGCATGAGAGGATATAGTGCCGGAAGTGTTGGACGGCTTGGATGGCAGACAAGGCCAGTTTCTCGACATGTTGATACTTGATTTTAGTCAGCGTGAGACTTTGACTCAAGTAGTAAATAACATGTTCGTCGTGGGCATCATCCTCTTGGACGAGAACCATGCTAATGATGTAATCTGAGGCAGAAAGGTAGAGGAAATAATCGTGACTGTAATCGGGGGGAAAAAGAAGTGAAGCTCGCGTTAGGGACAACTTCAAAGCTTCAAAATAATTATTGGTAATGGTATCCCAAATGAACTCAGAATCATTCTTTAATAGCTGCATAAATCCACAAGTTATCTCGGCGTAATTTGGGATAAAATGATGAAGAAAGTTTGCTTTCTCCTGCAAACTTTGCAACTGGAAAAGTGTAGAAGGAGTAGGGAGATTAAGGATCGCCTCAACCTTTAAAGGATCCACCTGGATCCCTTGACGTGAAACGATAAAATCGAGAAGACGGCTGGATTCTACGCAAAAAATGCATTTATGAGGATTCAAACATATACGATAGAATCGACAACGAACGAAAATGGCTCGGAGGTGGGTAGGGTGATCGACTCGACGCATTGAATGAGTGGGTAAATCGTCCAAATATGGTTGAACGATGTGCTTGATATCATGGAAAGCATAAGACATAGCGCATTGAAACGTAGCACCAGCGTTCTTGAGACCGAAAGGAAGTTTCCAATAGTCAAAAGTACCCCAAGGACAAATAAAAGAAGTCTTATGTTGATCCTTAGGAAGAATGTTGATTTGATTATACCCAGAGAAACCATCCATAAGAGAGAAGATTTCACTTCCAGCGCAATCGTCGACAATCTGATCGACGAAGGGGGTAGGAAAGTTGTATTTGGGACAAGCTTTGTTGATATCCCTATAATCAACGCATACACGAATGGTGCCTTGTTTCTTGTCAATCGGGACAATATTGGAAACCTAGTCTGTGAGAGCCACCGGATAAATAAAGCCGGCTTTAAGAAGTTTCTCGACTTTGAGCTTTATAGTAGTCGCTTTACGTGGGTGAACTGGATGAAGGCGTTGCCGGACGGGTTTAGTGCTGGGGTATGTCTTTATCTCATGTATGATAATCGCAGGGTCGATACCTGGCATTTCTTCATAGCTCCAGGCGAAGATGTCACAAAATTCTTTGAAAAGGGAAGTGTAGGTGACGATTTCGTCAGAAGAACACGAAGCTCCAATGTGGACATTTTCGACAATCCCAGGTTTGATGGATATGTCAATGGGAATAGTGGGAGAAATATTTCTTAAGTGCCTTTCAGCAAACACATCGTGTGCAGACTTGGGAACGGTTGAGATGACAACAACGGTCGACGGAGTCAAAATCCGTTGGGAGTTCTCAAGATTATGTTGCTCTAGAAAGAGGATGGAGCGATGATGTCCATCGTCCCAATGGGTGTCCTCCATGGCGTACATGATCATCTCGTCAGTGGGAAAAATAAAATGAAAAGGATTGGGAGACAACTCATCAAGAGAAGGAGTAGAAGGTGTTGCCGATTGAATGGCCTGGTATGTGGATTTGACTGGACTTAACGACATTGCGTCACCATAACGAAGATGATCTCCAGGTTCAGGTACTATCCAGGGGTCGTGAGACGCAGGAAGTTCATGGGGAAATGTGGAGATCATGTTGATAGATGCAACAGATGAGCGTGGAACATTGGGCGGGGGAATGGGGAAAGTACCCATTAACGAAGAGTCTTTTAAAAGGCCTACACCGACATTCTCATAACCCGGTGGGGTTTTAGCAATAAATGGTACATTGCTAGTACGGGTATCAGAATTAAAGAAGGCTAGTTGGTCAACGGTAACAACCTTTCCTCGATGAGGGAAACGTACTACACGAAAAAGTGTCGACACAACTGCATGCATGGAATCGATCCAGCTGCGGCCAAGCAAAAGATTATAATCAAGGGGAGCGTCAAAGACTTCCACTTCGACTTGGACCGTTTTGCCATCTAAGGTAATGGAAAATGAAGGAAGGAAACTGTAGGGCTTAAAATCAGAGCCATTGAAGTCTTTAAGAGTGTTCTGGGATTCATTCAAAGGAGGAGAGCCAATGGCTTTCCAACAAGCAAGAGACATAACACAATTCGAGGCACCCTCATCGATAACAGTTCGACAAATGTTTTTGTCAGAGACAACCACTTGAATCTAGAAGGCAAGTTGAGGGGGTAACCTTGGAGTATGATCTTCCAAGTCAAATATTATTAAATTCGTATCCGTCAAATCAATTCCACCGATATCTTTCAACAGTGCCTTTCGTTGTGCGGGACAAGTCCGAAGGACTTCGAGGGATGACATCGTAGAAGGTGCTTGAGCCAGATCTTCAACAATGTTGTAATTTTGGGCAACACGAGCATGAGGATTGAAAGCCGATTTCCGAATGACACCCTTTGGGGGGGGGTCACAGAACTGTGTCGAGGCTCGGTCATTCGAGATGAAGAGGACCGTTGGTAGGTGGAGTTGCAGGAGAGGGTTGTTCCGAAGAAAGCGGTAGATCATCAACCTTCTCCGTAGAGGGAGAATAATATTTGGCCCGAGTAGTGGGTGCAACAATATTCTTCTTAGAATCGCTAGTACATATCAAAACATATGATGTAGTAGAAGAAGAGGGTTGGTCATGGATGACCAACTGAGCCTGTTGTTGAGATGGGAAGGGTTGGGACAAAACGGCCGGTGCAGGGGGTTTTGGAGCTCGTTGAAGGAACTTAGTGACCTCAGCACATCGTGGACAATCCTTCGTGTAGTGATAATCACCACAGATAAGACAAGGGTAACATGGTTTGTGCTTATCCCGATTGTTAACAGGGGTAGTTTTGGTTTTCTCTGCTTGAGAATTATTTTTGCCCTCCTTATTCTTACCTCTCCCCTTTTTAGATTTTTTTTTATTGGCTGGGGTATATTGAACGACATTTACCTCTGAAGTCTTTCCAGTGGGAGGGGTAGGAGACGGAGCATTTGGAACATTAGAAGAATCATATTTAGGGTTTACACTTGACATGGAATGGGGTTGGGCTTGGGAAGATCCAATCACACCATCAGCTACATGCAAGGCAGCTGGAGTAGTTGAAGTGCTGGAAGTATTAGGACGAGGTAAGTCAGGTAATAAATCATAAAAAGTTCTCGTTTGTGAATAAACGAGGTCAAGATATTGAGCACGACTTATAGCCTGCTCTTCCCTGACTACGCCACCCATGGCAATGTCCTTACCGATATCATTCACAAATGATTTTGTGAACCACTCAGCCAACAACTGATTGGGGAGCTCAAGTTTAATGAGACGTCGACTGCGTCGCCACTCATGGATGTGATCATATATATGAGTGCCTTTTCTTTGTTTGAAGGACATCAAAATCTCAGTCCCTGTGTCATAATGGATTGGTAACTGGTAATGTGTAAGGAAAGCCATAGCTAGGGTGTTGAAGTCAGAGAAGAAACTTCGTGGCAATTTGATATACCACTTCGCAGCAGAACCTGTGAGGGTTCATTGAAAAATACATAAATGAATAGAGTCATCCATCACCGAGTTGGATGAACACCATAGGTGAAAAGTCATAACGCGATTGTTTAGGTCCTCTCCCACTTTGTCGTCGAATTTAGGAATGTCTGAAGGAAGCTTGGCTGGGATAACAGGCCATTGGGGAGAGTGACAAATAGGATCATTTAAAATCCTTGACAAATCCATAAGATCCAAAGTGGCGAGAAAAGGTAACTGTTGATTCACCTGCGGGTACTGGTGGCTTTGGGGTGGAAGCCCTATCGAAAAACCAGTAGAAACATAAGCAGTATGCATATAATGTGAAGATCCAGGCATAGTCGGCGGTGGTTGGATAGGATAGTAGCTCATAGGAGTATACCCTGGAACAGGGGCTTGAGTTTGAGCATTCGCCCCCCAAATGGGATTGAACGACCTGGGATATGGTTGTCCCATGCTAGGGGGTGTTACGGACGCAGTTGGAAACTGCTGCCCCCCAGTCGATTGAGGAGGATTTTGTATCAACTGATTCCAATACTGGGCCAAGGACGGAGGTATGTTTTGCCCATAAGGTGGGGTTGGTCCTCCCATCGAAGGTGGTGTTCCAATTGGGGGAAATGTTCCAATTATGGGTTGTGTTCCAATTGGGACTTGCATTCCAAAAGGATTTTTCCCACTCAAAGGGGGCTATGTCATACCACCTTGGTGAAATTGTCCACCAACCAGAAACTGGTAATTTGGAGTGAATGATGGAATAGCACCACTAGGATTAGGATTGCCAGTAGAAGACGAAGAAGGTCCTCCAAAAGGAAATTGAGGGAGTGTTGGAACAAAACCGGGAAGAAAGTGCCCAGAAAAAGAAGGACCACTAGGAGAGCCGGATGGAGTTTGTGCAGGAGTAGGAATGGAAGCATTCAACGCATGGTATCCAGGTGGTAGTGTCGGGGTGATGTTGGGCATTCACGGTCTGTTGATGGGAGAAAGACTAACCATAGTAAACCTGGTTGGAACACTCGTAGTAGCTGGAAGATGGGCCATTTCGGCAGGGACGGTAAAGTGATAAGTGGTAGTCACTGGTACTATCTCTGTATCAAAGATTTCAGAAATCATAGGTGGGTTGATCTTAGAAATCACAGGTGAACCGGGACCAAAAAGTTCTCATCGAAAAATGCTCGTAGACCAAAAAGGATCCTGGTCCCCAGGTCGAGACGGAGATCCAGAATACACAACAATTAAGTCTCTGAAAGAGTTTTCTCACATAAAACATCTCTTAGAATTAGGGTGAAGTTGAAAGTCCTCTCGAGTATTTGTAATTCAAAAATGTTCTAGAGAGTCAGTTCATTCCACTTGTGGTGTGGTGATGACTGTGGCTTCACTTTGCCGAGGAGAGCCCTCAGGTGTACTTGTAGGCAAGGGTTGAGAACCATTCAGATGCTCTGGAGATAAACCTTGCATTCTACGTGAACGACGTGGAGGAGCTATTGTAAATGAGTGACAATCTTCACGAAGAAAATCCTATGGTCAACTTCGAGAAACAAACAACACGCTCTAGTAAACAAAAATCTAGGAAGCAACACCAAGCAAACAAGACCTTCGAATTCTGAAGCCGCTAGTTGGTGATCAAATCCAACGTCGCAACAACGAGATGAAAAGGGGCTGGGCTAGGGTGGAAAAGTTACGCTGACAACCTGCTTAACGGACTTACACCCTGGTGCAAGCTCCCACACATAATCGTGGGTATACCCTCAAAGGAGCCCAAGTGAGTTTGGTCAATGTCAATTCCAGGTACCATGAAGACTTTCCCCTTCACAGTCACCTCGAGTAAGAACCTAGAAAGATAGGCCACTAAGGTCACCACCAACAACAATAAATCTTGGGGGGACAGTCGACAGTCTGATCCACATGCAAGGGCAGGGTATCTAGCCTGAAATCAACTCAAAAGGCTTCCACTCATCATTGTGGGTATACCTCCGAGTGATCCCTGTAATACGTGCAATCTCTACACTGATATCAATAAAATAGGGTGAGTAACTCTGTCAATACCAATGCGACCTCGTGTTTGACCCTTGTGTGAGAAGGGCTTCCCAGGACAGGATGTTGCAAATGGAATTTAACACTCCCTAACACAAGATGCTATTGTGTGTTTTGTGCTTTTGGATAGTGTATCTCTCTTCCTACTCCAAAGCGCTAGCCTAGCTAAATGTTGGTGTAATAGAGCCCTAGAAAAGAGTTACTAGTTAAATTTTATGATTGCACAGTGTTATTAAGAGCTATTTTTACTCGAAGGAGACGAAGATGAAACTTATGTTATATGACTCTGACCCAACGATGCATAGATGAGAATGAAAAATATATCGATTTTAGTTCAATGAATCCTATGTATGGGAGGGAAAGAGAAATTTTTCCAGATCAACCTTGAACTACAATGCAAAATTTCCTTAAAATGCAAATGCAACAAATCACGCATCAAATAACAATTCTCTATTGCTTCTTTTTCAACAATTTCAATAATTTGATTTTCAATGTTTTCGAAGATAAAAACGATTTTTTGAAAGAAAAACTTTGTTCACATTTCAAAAAGGACCCTCAACATGCTAATGAGAGTACAAAAAATCAAAAACCAATGAACAAGCAATGATAAAAACCCAATCCACTCTTTCAATGAAAAAATAAATAAAAAGAAAACCAATATAGTCTGTTCAATTGCATAAGAAAAATGATCTTTCAAACAATAAGCAAATGATAAAGACCAAAAAAACTCAACTTTCAACCAATCACTGGTTCTTAACTAATCAAACACACTCAGATCCTAAAATCAAAGAGAATGGTTTTACCAAGAAAAGTCAAGAAACGAAAGTCAAGACAAAAGTGACAAGAAGAGCCTTGAAATCCTAAGACTATTCATGCACGCAAACAAAGACAAGAAAGACACCAATCAATGGTCCAAGAGACTCTTATGAGGCACCTAGACTGATCTGGGCAGTTGAAGATGCCAAAACTCAAATCCAAAATTTTGAAAAAATGAGTTCGCAGGCTGGTAGTATTATAAAGTACGAGAATGAGTGATTCTCGCAGGTGGCCCTTGAGAAAAGTGCGATAACCTCACACTACAACCTAAAGGCAGAGTGCGAACTCTATGGATTCTCGCAGGCTACAGTGAAGTGTAATGCGAGAACCTCTGAAACTAGTCAAATTTTTGGAAAATGAAGCAAAATTTGAAAAGGCCTCTGGACCCAGAGGATCTATCAGGATATCCTGAAGACTCAAAGATTGATAGGAAAGGAGAAAACTAAAACCAGAGCAAATGGCCACAGAAAAACACCAAGAGACACAAAGAAAATGGGATGTTCCCCAATGGAGTCACCAATTTTGTTATCGGATTAATCGGTAGGTGTGGACACTAACAGATCTCCCTAGATCCACCTGGATCTAGAACAAAACAGGACAGGACATGACTCTTTCCCTAAGTTTTGACTATTGAATTAACTAGGAGGCAAGAACAAATAACATACCTTATTATCGCTTCCTAGGGTCTTTGTTGCTCTCGCTTCGCTCCAGTTCTCTCATGAAGTCAAGACCAAGACAACACAAACCAACCAAAGTGAAGATAGCACAATATATTCAACAGTCAACCTATGTGTATGATCAAGGAATTACACAATAAAGTGAAAATAGCTTTATGGGAAAGGGACATGCCACTGTATCATATAAATGGAAAGTAAAGATTACAACCTAAGCCTTGATGTCGCAAGCTTCCTTTCGATGGCCCTTGGCTCCAACACACACACTTGCTCAATCCTTGCATGAAGAAGATCAAATCCTCTTGATAGACTTTCTAGAGTCTCCAAGCTGTTGGTCAATGCTAAGTCCTTCACACAATTCTTTCACCAATTCTCCAATGAATCTTGCTTAACCTTTTTCATGAGAATTCTCTCAATATATAGGAGAGAAAAAGATAGTTACTTGGATAAGAATAATCCCAAAATATCAGGGAATCCATCACAAGGATAACCATTTGAATGCCAACCCATCCTTCTAGAAGATTCCCTTCTAGAAACATCGAGAATTCATCTTTTTCCATGCTTTAAAACGAGTTTGCAACCTGGCTATTCAACACAGTGTGAGAAGTTTGCACCCTGGCTTAGAGAAGCCTGTGAGAATGGGTCATTCTCGCACCCAAATATATTAGCAGCGTGCAAACCTTCTTCAAAAATGAGTTTTCTAGGAAGAGATGAAAGTAACTTTTCTCAGGAGAAAGTTCTTATGGAGAGCCTGAGTACACCATCATCAATACATCATCATGACAACCAAAATCATGGGTAACACCTAGGTATACTCTAACTGACTAATTATCGTAGCTTGAATTCTCCTACACCAAACTCCCAAGGTGAAAATATTCATGGTATCCTAACCATGTGTATATTCTAATGTAATCCTCCTAGATCCCATAATTTATGTTATAGTTGTCCATGCATCCCTTAGTGTTATTTTGTGTTTTCTACTTCTCCAGGTCTCCAAATATTATGTTGTTGTTGTCCACTTTCCTTGCTGATGCAAATATTTTCATTCATATTCATTCCATTTGTAGTTGTACTGATTCCTTTGTAATTCCCCCTATTAGGCATCCTCCTCATCAGCGTCCACAATGTATCAATCTCTTCATCCAACTTCATCTTTGATTCAGACTGCTCAAGTTTTTACTACCATCTTCCACTTGTTATCGCATGCTATCTTTTGTTTTATATGATTGTCTCACAACTAGCATATAACTTATTACCTCAATTTATTCTTCATCATAGACATAACCAATTTCCTATTCTCCACCTTCCTTTGGGATACTTTCCTCATTCTTATAATATTCACCTCTTCTATATTGGCTATTTTCTGGTTTCCAATTCCTTACAACTTCCCCTGGAGTAACTGCAATGCCTTGAGCTGAAATTTTATTTTCAACATCTTCTTCACAAGCCTGCAAACATGCTCATGATCCACTTCCCTCGATTTTCCTGAAGTCCACCTTATTTTTAACCTTTGACAAAATTCCTCTAAAGATAATCAAAACATTCAACAAAAGAAACCATAGCCAACCAATTATACCTCTGGGTTCATTATTTTCTTTACAGACAAGTAAATTTTCAACCTGAACTTATTCATGGACTTCATCATTTCCTTCCAATGAATCCTTATGAACTGCACTCCCTTGTTGTAGCATAAATTCCATGCTCTGGTCTTCACCTTCATTGTTGCAATCTATCATACTAGAATGCAACATGCTTATCATAGGTTGACAATATTCATGATCCAACCATTCTTATAAAAGTTTCATCTCTGTTGTTAACACATTAATATCTCCCAGGTCTTCTTCAACAATCTTCATGACAGTTGTGGATAAAAATCTATTCATGCAATGCTAAAGTATTCATGTGGGTTTCCTCAGTTAAAATATTGTTTTCCATCACTTCATTACTGGAATCTTCTCAATTGTTGGTTTAAATTGTTCTGTGCACGGGTTGTAAGACCCAAGGTTCTAGTTAACTATGACCAACAAACCCACAATACACCGTCCCTTTCGACATCACCTTCTTGCATAGATAAAGTATCACTTGAGGTATCTATGGGGACTACAAGAACCGGGCTTCTGTAGGAGTAAGGGAAAGGGAGGCAGATATCTGAGTCATTATTCCTTCTTCTATCTTATGTATGTGATTTATTATTATAGATATTATCGTATTCATTCATGAATATTGCACCATAGCCAATCCATAAACTACGTCTATTCTAAGAAATATAACAACATCATTCATAAACACACATAAACAAGTCAAGAACACAAGATGTAAGATTATCTCTCAACTCTGTCTTTATTCATCTTATCAGCTTATTACATTCATGATTCTTGCATAATATCAACCTCACTGCTTAGAATATTTCTCTTCAAACTCTCCAGACCCTCTCTAGCCCTATCCACTCTTTTTCACCCCACCCATTACATATTTATACAAAAAATTTAGGGCTTAAATCCCTATTCTTATATATCCCTAAATAGCCCATTACAATGCATCGCATGGTGAGCTTCAATTAACTAGTTGTTTTCTTTCTTATCCTTTTCACTCTTTATACAACTTTTTTGTTGTTCTTCTATTTCTAGAAAGGAGCAATGTCGTCCTTCATTCTTTACCTCTCACTCACTTTATTTATCCTTCTTTCTGTGCATTATCTTCATCATGCATGATTTCCTTCCTTCGACGCTTTTTCTTCTGCACCCTTTCTTATGCACCCTTTATTCTGTGGTTTTTCTTTTGCGCCCTTTCTTCTGTGCACTTTTCTTATCCTTAGGTTTTTCCTCCCAAAATTGCATCCAAAACTACCTGTCCAATAGGCCCCTAACACTAACATGTGGCTCGTCCTGAGCCACTTAGGCCTGTTCCATGTTATTCCACTCTGTAATGAATTGTTTCACGACGACCTTTTTCACTTCTACCTCTATGATAATTGTGGCCTCTTATGTCATTATCTCTTCCATGGCTTGTGTGTTAAATTCTTGGAGTTTGTTCTTTGTTTCAACCATGGCTTGTTTGACCTTCCCATGTACAGTGGCCAATTTTCCAATAATCTTGACCGCTTCCTCTTACCTGGGTCCAAATATATGCTATAGGACATTCTGTTGGTCCCCGAGTCTCTCCACTTCGACATATGCGTCTCACTGAGCCAAAATGGTGGCCATTCGCTCGATCAGTTGTAATTTTTTTTCCTTCTCTACTACCTCATTGGTCTGTGCTTGTGCTTCACGCAATTTTGCCTCTACATCCTTCATCTTTGGGTCACGCAGGAGCTCTCCCCACACTTTGGAACTTTGTTCGTAAATTTTTACACATTCATAGTCAAATTTCTTGATCTTGGAAACCACTATTGTTTCCATCCTCAGTCTACTTTCGTGCACCTCAGGTGGCGTGTTGGGCCTGCTCTTCAGTTTTATATCCCGTATATTCTCCCTAAAACCCTTCATGACTTCACCAATTATCGATAATTGTTCCTCCATAGTGGCCTTGATGACCAGGGGAACTTCTGGTACTTGTTTGTATAAATTTTAGACAACATCCTACGTCTTCTGTACCAAATCTTCCACTTCATCCTTCTCCTTTTGTGCTTTTGTTTCCCTCTCCTCAGTGCCCTCTTTCATCCTCATGATTACCTCCATTCAACCTTCATGCTCCTTCTTTTGCTGAAGGGTCATATCATACTATGTCTGTAATTGGGTGGTTTCGTCCCTCATTCTGAAAAAGTCTTAGTGTGCGACATATACTCTTTGCTTTATCTCCTGCACCAACTCTACTTGTAACTCTTGAACTCGTTGGATGGGTAGTCGAGATAGGACTATGTTTAGTTGTCCCAACACCTGTATTTGTTCATGTAATGCACCTGCTGGAAACTCAAGTGTAGATGCCTCAATATATATAGTTCAATGTTCCCCTGAAGGTTATGTTAGGGTCGTTTGTGCACTAGCTATTTCTATCATTGGTCTCGTAGATGATCCATCCCCTGACCTATGGTATTTCCCGATGAAATAGTGGGAAATTTCCCGATGATATCTATTTCAAATCTGCCTTATGATCCTCTTTTTGTACTACTGATCTATTCAGGATTTCCAACAATTTTTTTGATTTAATGCTTTATATGACACTTTTATGACCTGTCACAATGACTCTCTAATTGTCGTTTCCATGCCTGACATGTTAATGGTATTGTCGTGGACAACCTACACAGTGGTTATGTGTTCTTCCATATGTACACAGCATAGTCGAGCATGTCTGTATCTTGTCTTTGAACTTGGTGCAGTGTTATCGTCATGTGTGTTGATCAGCTCAGCTGTGCAAGTTCTGATACCTTGGTATTTCAACACTCTTTTTATTTTTCCTATTGCTACTTTTTATTTATTTTCTTTCCTTTTTCTACTTTTTATTTGGGTTTTCTTATTTTTCTTTCTACTATGGTACACTTACTATAATACAGGGGTTCTAGTGCAACCCATATTATTGCATATACTGTTGACTATCTCTATAGAATTTCATCTGAATTTCATTCACCATTCCTTCCAGGATTTTTCCATCCAAGGTTTCCAACCATGCAAAACCTGTCCTGGTTAGTTGTTGGATTATGTAAGGTCTTAACCAGTGCATGCGAAACTTCCCTGGGTGCTACAGATACTTGTTGACGTAGAGTAATACTGATCCGGATTATTTTCGGCACGAAATGAGAGCGGAGATATAATAAAGAAATGCACAGATATATTGCAGATATTCAATAATATAACAGGAATGTATCAGAGATGCAACCATAAACACAAATATACAGTAATACACGATTTCTATTAATCAGAGAAATGTACAGAGACTGTAAAAATACAGAGTGAAAGACTCGCTAGAATGGTGGCAGCTTATCTCTGAGAAGAGATGTGACGGCTACTCGCATTCGCAAGAAGATGGTTACAATGAGGCTTTGAAGGCCCTTTTACAATAAATGGGAATTCCAAAAGTCCTAGACATCCAAAAACCTAACCCTAGGAGATGAAGCGCCAAAAGACATGTGGGCCCCGTTTGGGTAAGTTGGTGCATCAACTTCCCGGGGTCGTAACTTTTGCATACGATCTCTGTTTTAGGCATGTGATAGCTCGTTGGAAAGGTATCATTGAGGAGATTAATTTTGGGGGCTCAATAATTCATTTGGATATCATTGAGAACCTCGATCTCAAAAAACCTTCATTTGGACCCTTAAAATGGCCCCATAAGTTAAAACCTGCTAAAAATAGTAAATTGCCAAAATGGCTAGAAAACTGTTTTGATCCATTTGGAAAAGGTGGGTGGCCACCAATATCCACCTAGATAAATCCTCCCTCCTTATGAAGCAATGGTCTCCATTGCGTTGAGTTCCCGGGGGAGAGGGAAAAGCATTTGTTGAATCGACATCTTGGTGAGCTGCTTGTCTTGCTGGAGAAGTCGCACTGCTTAGTTTGTGGAAATCTGTCACGAACCTGTGGATGGAAGGTTTGGACCTTTTTAACCAGTCTGGCTATTTTAGATGACTGTGTGTAGAAGGAATCTTCTTGCTTTGCTGCAACCTTGTCGACCTGCTTTTGTTGGATAGAAGGTGCTTTGGCCGAAGCTGTGGTGGATGCAGTATCCTTCTGTTCACCCTTTGAAAAGATTGTGGAGAAGATGAATTTTGTAGTATGAGATACTACCTTGCGGCACTGTTTAGGTGGGGCAGTAGTTGGAACTACCTCTGGTATCCTGTAGAGATGACCCACGAGAGTAATAATGACACTACGGGGTCGAGACTCATAGATAGCATGGCATTTCCACATATATGGCTGGCCCAAGAGAACATCACAGACATCCAGTGGGGCAAAATCACATAATACCTCATCCTTCAAGGGTTGGATGCTGTATGACAATCGACACTGCTGGCTGACATGAAGATCTCATCCTTGGCGAAGCCACCCAATGTTGTATGGTTGCGGGTGTGGTGTTGTTGACAATCCCAACTGTTTGACGACCTCTGTTGAGATGAGGTTCTTCTGGCTTCCGCTATCAACAATAAAATGCAGCGGGGTCCCCTTCACCCACA